>JAQGAY010001292.1:0-15271 GCA_034698085.1 Polydesmus angustus | reverse complement strand
TTCTTTATTCGTTTTTGAAAAACTCCGTAAATTTAAAAACACACGTTATAATACAGTATAGAAAAGTTCTGGTAGGTATGGTTACGTCTTCAACTCCACCCAGTAAAAAAAATTAATATAAAAAAAAATGATGCTTTATTTTTCAATATTTTCGTTAAAATTGCAAACAAACTTATTAAATTGAGATTCAATAAGTATTAAATTGTCGACAAATGCAGGTAGTCCGAGTAAAATGAACAGACCACCTGCAATTTTTAAGCTGACAGGAAAAATCTTTTCGAAAATGTTGGCAATTTTTTAGTAGGTGTTGGCGGGTATCTTTCGTGTGGATAACGATACCGAATCAAATAAAAAACGAAAAAAAAAAAAGCCTGGGCGACGTACACAATAAACATTTCGCTCCCTCAGGTTTTTCAAGTTTTTTTTTTTTTTTTCCTATTGAAAACATATAAGCGGTTCCACCCTTAACACCCCACTTCGCGCATGCACACTCACCACCACACACGTAGTTGATGAGCCTCCGTTTTAGTCATAAATTTTCACTTATTCAATGTGTTGGTGTATTTTTACGAGACTCTAAAAACCACCGAATTGTAAAAATGAAATGAAAATATCCTTATTTCCCCGACGATTGCGAGCTAAAATGCATGAAACAAGAGCCGAGCTTAGGCTTGCTTCAAGAGGGAATACAGTACATAAGGATGGGTTGGGGGAAGAGATGAAGAGGGAAAGAAAGTAAAACATAAGCAAATGCGATAGGGCTTTTTTTTCCGGATGAAAATGAAATCGTGATATTATAAAACAGCCAAACACCTTAATTTCCACACTTACGCTCACTCGCGTCAACCCAATATAATACGCCTCTGACGCAGACGTCGCCACGCGCGCAGCCGCTGTCAAGTCATCGAGTTTCAATTTTCTTCCCTTCAATATCATTTTAAACCTTGGAAACGTCAATAAAAGTGTCGTCGTACACACTACGCACAATTCTCCAATTTCGAGATGCATCAAAATAATAATCATCATAATAATAGCGACCGTAAAGCTCGCCACTAAATCGCGCATATATCGTCGTTTTTCCCTCGACGTAGATTCCAGCGTAATCTCCAAAAACACATCCGCAAAATTTCATCTTTTACACTTTTTTCTCCCTCCCTTCCAACCCAAACGTTTCTCTCGCCTTCCCCACTCGTTTATTTCCAAATAGATGACATATGAACCACCGACATTTATTTGGCGACAGATATTTAACATCAGACGGCAGCGTGCTGAAACGTCATCAAAGAAAAACAATGCGCCACGCTTTTGATAAAACACGAATTTTTGAGAGGGGGGGAGATGTAAGCTTACCTAAATTTCCAAAAATGTTTGTTTGATCTTTGTAGGATCAAAGCGTATTAGCATAGTCGATTAAATTCAAATCTTTTTGCGCAGCTCTCGTCTATAACATCGGCTTTTTTAAAACGTAAAAACACAAATCTATAGCAATACAAAATTTATTCAAAAATTTAAAGACGTGCAATTACCGATAATTAATAGCAAGTACATGTAGTTAAATTTCGAATAACAAAAACAAAAAAATCTATTGTAATAATAATACTGTAGTTTGTTTTTTTAAAATTATTTTTACAAATAAAATGAAACTGCTGTTCGCGATAATTGGTTAATAAAATTAAGCTCTATTCTTATTTGAAATTAAATCGTTAAAACTTTAATTTCTTTTCCATTTTAGCTTTTTGAAAAAGAAAAAAAAAAGATTAAGTAAACTTAAACTTAACATCGGCTTTTTTAAAACGTAAAAACGCAAATCTATAACGATACAAAATGTATTCAAAAATTTAAAGACGCAATTACCGGTAATTAATAGCAAGTACATGTAGTTAAATTTCGAATAACAAAAAAATATATATACTGTATTGTAATAATAATACTTTAGTTTTTTTTTTTTTTTAAATTATTTTCACAAATAAAATGAAACTGCTGTTCGCGATAATTAGTTAATAAAATTAAGCTCTATTCTTATTTAAAATTAAATCATTAAAACTTTAATTTCTTTTCCATTTTAGCTTTTTGAAGAAAAAAAAAGATTAAGTAAACTTAAAGTGAAGAAATAAAATGTCTAGATAATAAATTTGTTAATATAAAAACAAAAGTCATTTTTAATTTTCTTACGTTTATTACTGAAGATTATAACTCTAAAATTAAACCCAACAATGCAAAATTTGACGGTAAAAATTAAAAATTATTATTAAAAATAACGCTTGGCATAAAATAAAAGACACTTTTAGTGAGCTAATATAATGGCAATTATCTCGGTTGAATAAAGTCAACTCAAATGAATTAAGGCTAATTTGCTCAATTAGCTCTAGACCAATTTTTTTTTCTTCTTAAAAAATTTAAATATATAAACAAGAGAACATGTCCGTTAAATTTAATATTCCCCCTTAGAAACGTATACTCTTCCGGTAACATCATCAGTTACTAATTAAGGCAACAACGTTAGCAATTTCAAAATTAGCTAAAGTTAAACATTAGTAATTGCAATTCCAAACAAACGCAGACTTTTCCAAACTTAAGCAAATAAACTTAAATTTAAATTAAGCTATGCCTATGGTTCATTGAACGCTCTGCTATTTCTTCACTTAGTTCATAACTATTAATAAACGCTTTTAGACCTATTAGATTTCAGATAATTAATAATTTCAAAACACAAGTTGTTCTTTAAAATTTTTTTTATGTTTTTAATATAAGTTTCTCTGTTTCGATGTATCATAATGGATAAGCTACATTGAAATTTTAAATTAAAATATTAAACATTTTATTTAATTTAATAAAAAAATAATCCTTTATTTTATTCAATTTTTTTTTTCTATTCAAATTTTTTTAAAGAAAACCAAAAGATTTTTTTTAAAGATAAAGTGTGTACAATATCTTTAAGTCAACTTTTAGAAAGAAAAAAAAAATTAAACTTACTAATTAGATTTTTGTAGGGTAATTCAAAACAATTTATTGATAAAACAGATGTTTGTATTATTTTTTTTTTACATTCTGAAAATAATTAAAAACTAAGAAGAAGAAAAGAGACTAAAAGATTTAGTGTAGGCACAAGTAAACCCGTGTGTAATCAAAAGACTTGTTCTGCTTCTCAAGTAGCATTCAGAATCCCAATGTGAAGCGTGCGAATACCAAAAAATCATCAATCGAAGCCTATTAACATCTACGTTACGCGTAGACTAACGCGGATTTGAGAGTGTGCCATGTTGAAAACTTGTTTACAACTAAAGCATCTGCTAACAAAAGAATGCGAAGTGGTCTAAATAAAAATAAAATAAGGAAAAAAAGGGGGAAAAAAATACAAGTGAATTAAAGCGAAAAAGATGAAGGAGAATTGGAAGTGAGAGAGCGAGATGCTGAAATCCGTGATACCTTCTCGACTCCCGAGAATAGTTGAGTATCGATTTGAGACATTTAGTAAAGAATTTCATCTAGTCAAAAAAAAAAAAAAAAAAAAAGATTCTTTTTATTAATCTTTTTTGTCCCTCTCTTTCATTCTCAAACATCTCTTCACGACGACTTAGAAGTTAACCTAAACTCTCCACCAGCTTAAAAATTACTTAGAAAAAAAAAATGCTGAAACTTCACTCGAATCTTTTTTTTTTTTCGTCTTCTAGAGCGTTAAATCAAATGACAAGACATTTTGACGTGTTTTCCTTACTCCTTACAAGAATTTTCTAGATACGCAATCTGTCTCAACTTCTCAACACGATCGCCAAAACTTTTAACGAAAAATCCAAAAAACAAAAAATAATAATAAGATAAAGAAAAACTTTTAAACAATTCCCGCGCATTTCTATTTCCTCGTTTTATGGTTTGATCTTCTCACCTTAACCTAGGTCGAATTTCTTAGCAAAATACTGTACAATATACTGCTTTCACTGCCAGCGTATAATATAAATTTTTTTTTTAAAAAATGGCAGCAAGAAAAAGTGAGTGGATGTGTTAAAATAAAAAAAAAAGTGAAGAAAACGTAGTCGCCGAATGTTGCGCGGTTGATAGATCGAAGCATGCGCATTCGCTTATTCGCGGTTATGCCAATTCCCCCGAGTATATCTTATGCATCACAAACGCATCACATTTAGGAGTTGGAAAACAAATTTTTACTGCTCGTAAAACTGCATTTCATATAATGCACATAGCTTTACCTCCCCAAAATGCAAGGTAATTTAAAATCTTATTATTAAGAAAGCGTAACACGCGGAAAACGATATAGCGCAAGCGCATAAATACACGTTGCCCGTACATCTGTGTAGAAGATTATACTGTAATAGAAGGGTAGCGCGAGAAAAAGAAAAAAAAAAAAAAAAAAAACCGTCGTAAAAATATAAACATTATGAGATAAAATTACATCCATGGCGAGTGGAGAAATGTATAATGTTACGGGACGGATTTTAATATTTAACGTAAACGAGAAGCGAAATAGATTTATTTAAAAAAAAAAAAAAAAAGAAAAAGAAAAAAAAAATTAACGACAGTTAAGAGATGTGTTTAACGGTAAATGAAATTTTAAAAATTGCTTTCCCGACACTTTATCTAAAGCCTTATCACAATAAAGATACATTAACAGTTCACTTCATTTATTTGTCAATCGACTAAATCTGACCTCTGATTCGTCGAGGGAAAATAAGAAAAAAAAAAAAAAAAAAAAAAAAAAAAAAAAAAAAAAACGCGCACGTTCAAAATCGCAAACTAAGCGTTCTCGCATGTTTTAGGACTTAGGTAGAGGAGAATTTAATGTGTTTATCATGTTCAATTATAATGCTAGAGTTATAGATATTCTAATAAAATTAAATCGGTACAGGTGATAAAACTTTAGAAATAATTATTATTACGTACCCTATAGGCTATAACACGTTGATGTCGTTATTTTTTATACGAGCAATTAAAATTATGTTTAGCGTAAATGTAACGCTAACTAAATTTAAAAAACAATAAATAAAAATTATGCCCATTAATAGTAAAGAGGGTAAAATAAATATATACCGGTAATATATAACGTGAATATTTTTATAAATATAATAGTTAAAAACACGAAAATTTACAAACTTTTCAACTAAAAAATTAAATTTTAAAACTTTAGTATATAGCGTGAATATTTTTACGAATACAATTTCAATAGTTAAAGCACGAAAATTTATAAACTTTTCAACTAAAAAATTAAATTTTAAAACTTTCAAAATAATCGCCTGTCGGTCGACGCACCAATATTTACATTTTCGTTTTTACAAATTAATTTGTCATCGTTTAACAAAGCTTCAAAACATCACGCATCTCAAGTATTGATACTTTGCGTACTTTAAAGCGTTAATGATAAAAACAAAAATAAACAAAATTGCAAAATAATGTCTCAATTTATTCTAAAAAAAAAATAATAAAATAATTATCCCAGTAGCCTGCACCGTAAAAAAACCTTCCTATATGTCTGCCTGAAACAAATGCTTAAAAATAACAGTGGAAAAAAATTGTTGAGCACGCAATCTGTGTTTTGACGAGTGTCGATCAGTCAAAATCTTTAACAAGTAACATTCATCGAAACTCAATATGTATTAATAATATACTAGGTATGCACACATAAATGGAAAGCATCTATAGCCACCAAAAAAAAAAAACATGGGAGAAAAAAAAAAACACACGACGTATACAGAGTCGTTTTTCAGGTTGACGCCCATCTACTTGAAAACGTCTACCTTTTACTTGCTTCGTCCGATCCAATCCAACAACCTTCAATCTTCTTCTCCCACAATTTCCAACATCCCATTACACTACCACCCTTTCCAAAAACTTAAATATGACCTGTCACATCACCAAAATAACTCACGCCGCGAGTTGCAACTCCTCCCTTCCTTTGCTTTTTTTGCATGCGATTTCTTACACACACCATGCATTTTTGTGCACGGTACTTGCTCGGCAGTCGTTGGTTCAATCCAGCACCCTATGAGGCTAATTGAGACATTGATTATGGCTGATTTCCACTGTTGGCAGCATTCAAATTATAATTAGGGTTCGTAAACCCAATAACCACAGCAATTGTTATCTTCATCTCGAAACCAGATATCGGAACCAGTCTTGGTTGTGAATAATCAATTGTTCAACTCTGTGCTTATTTAAATAACTCTTTTAGAATTAGTTCTGCATTCCAAACTCGCATCCTATCTTTGTGAATAATAATAAGAGTTCGATAATAATTGACAATTATTTCTACTTTTATGCCTGGCAAGATAATATTAAATTGCATACAGGTACGTTTGAACCAAGTTCGGAAAAACAAAAATTGCGTTTCGTCATTTGCAGCGATAATAGGCGGATTCGCGATCGCAGTTAATATAAATTTATTGGCTTATTAGATCTTTATAGAACGCCCAACTACGCATATCAAGAGTGGATTCCAGATAATGATAAAGCAATAGTTAATGCGTCAGGAGTGGTGGAGAAGAAAAAAAATACTTAAAAAAAAACAACAACAGCAAAATTTATAAACAGAAGCACTAAATAATAGGATAAATGCAGAAACATCAACAGAAGGAAGAAATGATTAAACCGGCATATCTTCGACAAGTATAGAAGCTATAAAAATATAATTACATCTACAGTACATGCATTTAAAACTCAAAAAAAAAAAAAAAGTTGTATAACTTAAGAATAATTATTGTATATTTTAAAATTAAATTACAATTAAGAAAACAACCACAAAAAAAATCGCGAGAAATCACCATTAAAATATTCCTTACTTTATTATTTAACACCAAACTCCTGTTAATTAATTTACGTTTTGGAGTTGCCTGTAAAATATGTTCGCTCATAATAAACAATTACACTAATAAATGGTTTTTAAACAACGGCAATGAGTGCGCTTTTTGTGATTACTTAATATTCATTAGATGCTCCCTCGCTTCACTAAACTCACAGCCGTCATCGAGTTGTGCGAAAATCGAGCTTTAATGGAGTGTAAATACTAAATATCTTTTCAAACATTTAATATTAACAAAAATCGGCTGCAGGCGTGTTTATAAATGCCTAGTCTCATCTCGGAAACTACTTCCTAGAAGTCGTAAGAAACGTTCTCTTTTAACAAACGTTGTTGATTAGTAGCGCCAAGTACCAATAGTGACGTCTTAATAAGATGGACTTAATAATAAAATTGCTATAATTTCAACAACAAAATTCGATGCTTTATTAAAAACTCCACCCTTCCCCTGAGTAACATCTTGTCCTTCAATTGCTAACCCCTTGTGCTTTTTTTCTAAATTGGCACTCGGAATTGTTGTTGATTGATCCCGCGCGTAGGCACCTTGTTACGTTCTTCTCTCGCCGATTATAATCATAAAACAAATAGTTTCCCATGCATGATGCACCGTACGTAGGTTTTCACATAACTAAATCCAGCTTCCCAAATTATAGTCGTTCGAATGAGATTTTTGCATACAATCGTGATTACTTTATTATAATTTGAACTAGGAAAAGTTGCACGCGTTGCAAAATCGACCAATTTTCTCCGATAACAATCGTATTCCGCGGGCTAACCACTTTTTTAATGTCTTAATCGGCCAATATGAAGTGACTGCTCAATAGACTTCTGTTTATTATTCGAGTTATCTATCAAAAAAGCCGCATTTGCATATTATGTATAATTATGCATTCTGCTGCGGAGGTTTAATGGAGAAAGGATTGACGTTTATTTTATACGAAGTGCATTCAACGATTGAACCTGATTGGCACCACCAACTTCCAACTAATTTGACAACTAAATTCAAGAATTAAATCATCAAAATCGTTGAAAGAGAAATTGACAACGGGCGCTACCTTTAAGTCTTAACATTAGACAGCTTTTACATCCAAGAGAAATGGTGATTATGCAGAAGTCTATTCAAAATACATTTTACTCGTTAATATGCATTTGCAATAAACAAAAAACATAAAAAAAAAAAAAACCAGCCAATAACAACGTCTACATTTTGTAAATACCGTAATACTAATATCAATACATGTAATTCTACTAGTAAAAAAGTCGCTTGCAGTGACTAATATTTGCATACAAAAAAAATTAAATTTAAATAAAAGTCAATTTTAAAAAATCAAATTTGCATTTAAGAAATTTATTTGTTAGCGTCATTTAATTAATCTGTTGGAAGTAAATAATTTAATCACTAAAACGTTTATAAAAAAAAAATGAACTTCTATAATGTCAGCACAGTAAATGTACCAGCATTATAGAGGTCTAATTCCACGAAAAGTGATTCATTTCTTCAATTGCTGCAAATAGCCTGAAGTTGCACAGTTTCAATATTGATGAAGTAAGCAATAAAATATCCGAAAAATCAAAAGGCCAATATTTCGAAAGCACAACGTCAGCAGAAATTTTTTCTTTTTTGCTTATCACACAACCAAAATTACCAGTAAATAATTTAAGAAAGCGATAGAAGAAAAAAAAGGCTAAAGTAGGATGCGCTATATAACCAAAATAATAGTATTTCGTTCAAATTTTCTCAAACTATAAATCGGCGAGATAAGATCCATTGATCAGAATATTCGATAGAAAACAAGAATGGATCCTCAAAAAGCCAAACGATGTGAATGCCATTTCTGTATTCGATTGGGTCAGAGAAAGCGATGAACTAGCATTATATTTACCAGGCACACACACAAAAAAAAAAAAAAAAATCCAACGAAAGATCTTTTATTTTCCCTCCGTAACTCTACAGCAGAGAAGATTGAGTTGAACGACGTATAGATGGTCGTTGGAAAAAAAAGGGGCCTTTGAAAAACAACAAACAGGAAGCAAGGCGAGTGGTTTATGATGCAGACATCACGACAATTTTGATTTCCATTTCTCCGCTTGATTCGTAGAGCGAATACACTCCAAGCTCGGCATCAGCATAGGAAACGAATGCAGAGCAGCATCGACGATCACCTCAGGAATACCAAAAACACTGACGGTCTGAAGATCAAGCTTTTACGCATGCACAGACCCTCTCATGAACCAATCTCCTCCACACGACTCAGTCCGTGTTCCACCAACGCTCTCGACTCGACTCCTCCCTGCGACTCAATCAGCTTAAGATACAATTCAAAGAAACAAGTCGAGCATTTACGAGACAGGCGAACAGTTGGCCCCTGAAAAAGCGTTTTCAAAGGCTAATCGCATTCAAACGGCATTGTCGTCCGCCACGCAGATAAACATGGCGCCTCCATCCGGCGCATTTGATTAACAGCAATATTGACTAGACATTACGATTTTGAATAAAATCGATTTCCAATTACTTTCCGGCGTAGTTCTGATAAAAATCTTACGAAAAGTAGAATACTGTGTTGCGCATATGCATATCAGCGACATTTTATGCAAATTTAATATGGAATGATGTTGCAGCTATTGCAGTAAGCTCTACTTTAGTACCAACTAGATCACAAAACGATTGTACCACAAAAAATAAACTGTTTCATTGATTTTATAAATAAATTTAACTGACCTTCATAATGCAATATTTTTCCGCATTTTATTTTTAGTAATCTGAAACTATGTACAGTGCAGTACTTTTAAATATTTGAATTACTCTACTCTTATTTTAAAATGAAAAGAGAAATTTTTTTCAATACAGTGTTATTGTTTCTACAACTGATTTACTATCAAATGATGCAAATTTAACATGGTGCAAGCAAATAAAAAATGAAATGAGGATACCTATTGTCAATAATATTTTTAATTCTTATCTTTTATTTTCATGGAGAAATAAAGTGCACTCACCTGTGCAAGCACTATTTATATATCAATGCTATTCATACTCGTTTATTTACATCATCTCATCCCCAAATATTTTATAAAAAACAAAAACACACGCACCTGGACTAACATGGTAAAAAATTGCTATGTGCTTTCAAGTAACCTTTTATATAAAATATTTACTTTTGGCATAATGTATTTTTTTTTTCATTGCCTTTGAGTGCTGCAATAAAAAAGATTGAATTAACGCAAGCAAATTTTAAAGTTACGCTTGAACTCAAATAATACGGTAAATGCATTTAAATCATTTCGTCAAAACATGGTTTCCTGCCAGAAAGCTTCTTGTCAACTAATAACGTTTATTGGACATGTCAACACAATTTCTTTCCCTACTCACATTTTGTTTATAAAAACAACTCTTTCGGCTGCTTCGAAGGTCTTTCAACCAGCTAGTTATGAAAAAAATACATTTATCTACTCTTGCGTTGAAAAACTCGAATTTCCACTTTTACGAAGAAGCAGATGGTAAAAATTAATTTGTATCTTTTATACACAACGCATAACTTAAAACAATACCGCATGTCCTGTATGACGGAGCAAGTAGACCTACCGTAACACGTTGAAAATGTCTAAACAGATGTATGGCGGGTTAACAAGAAGTTACGCTGAACCATGTATTACGACAGCTTTCACCTCCTGCTGTCCTGTTTTTTTTTTTTTTTTTTTTTTTTTCTTACTCGTCTCCCTAGTACAGAGTATTGGCACAGTAACATCATCGCTTTCCTACTATCATCACCATCGCCACCCTGTTTTATGGTGTTGAATTCCCCTATTGTGAACCACCTGAATTGCTTTTATGGATTTACTCGGCAAGCAGTTAAATTGGGTGTCACCAGATTTGGTGAATATCTTCCAGTCACTACAAATTGACTGCGAAAGAAACCGTACTGCGACTCAACGTTAACCACAAATTCCTCATCAAAAAAGAAAAAATTCTTTCAAAAATGCAAAAATCACAAACAAAAAAAAAACGAACTCTTTTCAGTACTGTTTAAAAAGCAAAAACAAGAACGAAAAAATATTGTAGATGGGTAAAGTCGAGTACATGTACACTGTACTGTAGTTAGTTCCACAGAAACCACAACTTAGTAAATTGCAGATTGCTTCTTTTAAAAAGAAAAGACGCTGGAAAATCATTACCGGAAGCTAAAATATTTCTGTCACCAAAATGTCTCATCGAATGATAATTGCACTAACACTGAAATTTAAGATAAAGCTAAGAAAAAGAAGAAAAAAAAAGAGAGGAGGGGGAAAAAAAAAAGAAAAAAAAAGCCGCTTTAAAACTTCGTATTTTAACGGCGTTTACGTTAAAAAACGAAGCTCATTATCGAATTCCAGTAACGACAGAAGCTGTACACTTATCGTAAAAGTTATATAACGTTAAACTCCGATTTTGCGTTTTATAATGAATCGCGTAAAATACTTTAAGAGAAACAGTCACTATTTATACGAATTAACTAGCAATAAACTTGTATTGCATTTGTGAGCTAAAAGTTAAAAGCAACATAAAATATTTGCAACTTAAACTGAGCAATTAATACTTAAAATTCGTAAATAATTGTTAGGCATTACGGTAATTCTAAAACCAAATTGCTAGATTTTCTTTAAATAGATAATTAAAATTTAATTATTAAACTCACGTTAGAGCAAAAAATTATCTGTAAACGCAAATCTTAATTAAAGTAAACAAACGACAATAATTAATTATTGATAAATTTTAGCAATCTACCTTTCATAGTAAAATAGCCTGTAGTAACACCTAACGTTCAGATCGCAATAAAAATTCGTCATTTGTTACATCTAAGACAATATTGAAACGCGCAGCATTCAAGCAGAATGAATAATCGGGGTTTTCTTTAAATGCAAAACATTTTAGGTTATGGACCACGTAGCGAAGCATTGCGTAGAGCCGCACGAGAGCGAACAACGATGTGGCACACAAAGTATATTTTCGGAAACGCGATTGAAATGTCGTAGAATGGACACTCATAGACCCTTACGCCTTGTTTCTACTCGCGTAACAAGATAATTGAAATGAAACGCCCTCCAGTTCAAAATTTATTCCAGCTCAGTAAAATAACTACAACCAAGAAAAACAGAAGAAAATAACCCCCAAAAAAAAAAAAAAAAATTCGAGGGAAAAAAGCCACAGAATTGTTAAAGTGCTACTTCAATTTAAACTGCTCTCATCGATCTTTTCGACCACAAGAATTAACTCTCCTAATTGCGAATTTACGATGAAAGAGCTCGACCTCTACTTTTAGTGGCTAATAAGTTCGCTTTCCGATTCAAACATCGATATTTTGACCCTTGTAAAGCCCATCGTCGTTTATCGCCCTTTAGCGTTACCACATACGAGCTTCCATTACATGTACATAGGCTACTGCATTTGAATTTAATAAACTTGCTTTACAAAGTATATCCAATGCCTATAATAATATTGTAAAATTCACCAATTTAAATATTGGCGTTATACTCATAATTTACTGCTCAAAGAATAAGTTAAACGACTATTAAATTTATAAAGCAATATAAATAATAATCATGAAACAGCAATTTACTTTTTTCGTTTATTTATTTTCATAACTAAACGTTTAATTTTTTAATGGAAGCGGATTATTTCTCTTTTACATCTTACACTATTTGCACGCAATATTTCAGAATAAATTCTAAATAAAAAAACATTTAATAAGAATTTAATAATTTTGTTACTGCGCTTGATAATTGCTTTAAGTTAATACACTGCCAGTATTACCATTTAGTAATTGGAAACGATTTTTTTTATATTATTATTATTATTCTAGAAGCGCTTGTTTTTCTGTGTCAATTTCTATGCCATTACATTATTAAGTTATTGCGATGGCAATGTTAATTAAAGATTCGCTCTACTTTAACCTTGGCGCAACCGGCTATTATAATATCAAAATGATGGTTGAAATTACTACAATGTCTTGAACATCTGTATAATGAAGAATATAAATTCCCACAAATTAACAAAGAATGAGAACAAAAAAAAATCGATTGTGCTAAAAGCTAAAGAGATGAAGAAAAAAATAAAATATTTAAAACTTATCAAAAAAAAAAAGTGTTGATAAGAAAAGATTTTTTTTTCTCTTCTCTCTTCTTATATCTTAATTTTTCAGTTATCGCGAAGATAGCGATGTTGCATAAAAGCACTGTCGCGTCAATGTTTTAATCTGAATTCACGCAAATTCCAAATAAAAAAATCCACCCACATTGCATCGACCGTAGAACTAAACCCTAAAACAGAAAACATTCTCCCAATCAAAAAAAAAAAAAAAAAAAAGAAGAAAAAAAAAATTTGTATCCCACAATGTTTTATTCAAGACGGCTATGAGTCAACGTCGGAGACAATTTCCTTATTCCGGTTATATGACTGAGCTTTTCTCCTATTTTTTTTTTTTTTTTTTTTTTTCGCTTTTCCTTTCGTCTTCAGCTTCAAGTCAAGCGTTCACATATTGTGATTTGTCCCGTTGCAATATTATAGATCGCTGCTACATCAAAGTCTACACACAAATGCAACGGCGTCGCCTACTAAACATGTTAAAATTTATCGAAAATTTACAAAAATATTGAAGCTTACGTACTTGTACAGTATAGTAACATGACCATTCAACCATTCACGCATAAAACGCTCTAGCACAAAAATTGGCAAAATAAAAAAAAATAATAAAAAAAAAAAGCGAAAAGAGAGTGAAAAAAAAAATGAAAAACTTCTAGCGAACAATAAATTGTTAACGCAAATTCTAGCAAGATTCTAAACTCACAAACAAAGCGTTCACCTCAGGCTTAAATCTCGGGAGGAATAAAAATGAGTAAAAGCCAAACAACCACGCCCATGACTTTACAATTCAAAATAACGTTGTTTTTTTTTTTTTTTTTTGGTTTTTTTTTTACATGCTTTTTATCTAGATCTTTATAGCGCGCAGGTATTAGCGTATACATATATAATTGCATTCGACGACTGCATCTCGGTAGATATCTGCGCGCACGGAAAGAGATAAGAGTGAGAAAAAAGATGAATGAATTTGCGCACTAATGTTGGAATTGACAGAGCGATGAAGAGTAACCAACTCGGCAGCCCACACAAGTTGAAATTTTATAAATACGGCGACTACCTTTAACATCGACTTATTTGAATAAAGTAAAAAGGGGGCGGGGAAAAAAATCAACCCAGGATTTTGTTAAAAGAAAATTTCGGATTTTTTTTTTTTTTTTGTACTTTTACAAAACATAACCTACTAAAGATTTCAATTAAGATGCCCCGGACGTGTTTTCCGGCGCAGTAGCCATTTTTACATTTAAGAAAAGTAATTATTGTGCCTTTCAACTCAAAACATAAAATAAAAATTTTAAAAAATTACAATTTAAAATTAATCATGGATAACATTTTTAAATCTCTAGTTAAATAAATATTTTCAGATAAAGAAAAATTCCTCAATACATTTTTTAAAAAAATTTAAAATTTTTGCTTCTGTCAAAATGACGATAAAAACATCTTAAATCAAATAATAATTAAGATTTCATTCAAATAACGTATTCATATTAATTTCATTCAAATTATTGCACTTGGGGGGAAAAAATAAACCTTAATCTCACCGCTTTTTATAAAATTATTATTTCTAAACCAAATTTAAAATACTTCTTTTCTGCGCTGATATATGACAAAACCTAATAATTAATATTGCCTCTCGCATTAAACGGCGTCATCATTAATTATCCGAAGCTCAAGATGAAGAAGATTATTAAACCTCGCAAATGGGCTTTTGGCTCATTGATATTCCAGAGACGAATCTTCATCCTGGCTCATCTTAATGTTTTCGATGACTTTGAACAAAGGTCGAATACAGCCTTAATAATAATAATTATTATCAGCGTCTTTATCCCAAGCATGGCGTACGATTAAAAAGATTTAATTACTGGTAAATAACAATGCTTATAAATTATACCAAACAAGCGTAAAAAGTATCAAAAGTTTTCATTGATATCGATAGATATAAATAACGCCACTGAAATATATATATATTTTTTGGATCGATCTCAAGTCCCAGCTCGCACTTAGCAAATATAAGTCAAAAGATTCTCAATGTTCTCATCTATTACCATTGAAGCAAAAATATGTAGTTTTTACTACTACTCCAGAGAACTATCAAGAAGAATTCGAGGGTCATCTGGGGTTAGTTGGAATGATAAATCTTCGCCAAGCTCCATCTTCTTCTTTTCCATCCCCTGCTACACAGGTGAAATAAATTAACCCGATTCCCTCCCCTCCCATATCGAAACTGCGAGCGATAATAATTCATTAGAATGAGCTCGAGGAGCAAGTGACAAATTCAGCGTAATTGTTAGTAGACCAGTTCCACTAGACGCTACTGATTGAAGAAATGATGGCCAAACCCAAAAACAAAATTGATAATA
>JAQGAY010001291.1:0-15275 GCA_034698085.1 Polydesmus angustus | reverse complement strand
ATTTTTAAAAGGTCGGTATGATTTTCCTGAAGATAAATTTGAAATAAATATCGCTTCAGAACACGGTTTTAGTCATCCTCTTGGTTTGCACCTTCGATTGCGACAATTGCCCTGTGACACTGCTACACTCAATAGCAATGATATTGCCGTTAACCCATACTTACCGCAACCAGCACTAAACAATTATTGCGATTTGGAAACTGACAAAATACAGTTTTCTTGGATCTCGCCAAATTATCCGAACTTATATAATAATAATCAACAGTGTATTTTAGTAATTAAAAAGTAAGTTTATTCAAGGCAGAGACAAAAGTTAAAGTATTATTGCAAAAACAATTTAAAATTTAAATATTTTTAAACTATGTTGATTAATTAAGTCAATTAAATCTAAGAAATTTAAATTATCCTTGAAATAATACTTTTGATATTTGTCGTGGTCTTGAAGTACTAAATGTACTTTTTTAATTTTATTTTAAAAAAAATTATTTATAGTTGTTTATTATTTTATTAGAAATCATAATTCTATTTGTGCAGTTGATATGATGATTAATTACTTTTTATTGGAACAAAGTGCTGAATGCTCAAAAGATTATGTTGAAATTTTAGGAAGAAGGTTTTGTGGACAAATTTCACAACAGCAAAGTAATTTTTTTGTGTGTTTTTATGAAATTTAGATTTTAATTTCATTTTTTAGGAACACTGCCGTTTGAAGTTGACATGCTAACATTGCGATTCAATTCGGATAAGAATATTCCTTCAACGGGTTTTCATTTACTATTTCAACAGCGAAATTGTGATATTAATGGACCTATATTTAAAAGATATAGTTTAGAGAGTAGGCAGTTGAATAGCTCAGAATCAGATTATACATTGTCAAATATGTCAAGGTCACTTGAATTTATTGAAGTTACTTCAATGGCACCTGAACGTCAAAAGGCGATGGATTTAAAGAGAAAGGAAACTGTCAAATTAAATAGAAAGATCCAAGTACTGTAATGTAAATTATTGCAATTTTTGTGCAGTAATCTAATTAATCAAAATCAAAATTTTAAATATATTTTATTTTATTCATGTTTCTACCAGTTAGGCGTAGCCTATACATAGGATTATTATAAATAGCAACACGATTGATACATCCGAAACTAATAGGAGCGGTCTAACCTTAAATTGGTCATGAAATAATAATAAATTAATACATTAATAAATTAGTTTTACATATTTTAAAGTTTGTTTATAGTACTGTACTATTGTTGATAATTTATAAGCAAAAAGAATAGGCCTAATATTAATATTATATACGGTAACATGAAAGATTATTGTCTTGAAATATTGAATACTGCACAAACAGTGGACAATCAAGAAATAAAATTTCTAATTTTTATTTTGTTTTATTAAAACGCTGTATTAATTTTTGATAATCTCATTTTGCACGTAGTTTTGGATTAAAAAAAGAAGAACTGAAAATAATAACTACCTGTACATTATATTTCTAAAATATTTGCAGGTTTAATCTATTTAAAAAAAAATAATAAACCTACAGTATACTTCTTTCTGCATTGCAGACAAAAGCTCGAAAAAACTATTGTGATGCAAAGTGAATAACAGTTTTCATGAAAGCATATAAATACAGAAAATACGACATTTTCCGCCCGTAGATTTTCTTTCTCCAACAAAAAATTGTGGTTTAAATAATATATGAATAATGTGGCGCGCATGAAAAACTTTGAAAAATATTTAATAGCCTACACTACCCGTCTTTAATTCTATAAAAATTAACAAACGTTTTTTAAATGCAATAATAAATTTTTAACAATAAAATTTTTTATTAGCACAGAAGCAAAACGAAATTTAACACCACACAACAATAATAATACGGTACAGTATTACAAAAGTTTGTACTGTACTGTACATTATTGCACTTTCTAAGCATTTCAAATTTCGCGCTCACGTCAGCATCAAAAAAATTATGTAGCAGCTTTAATTTTATTTTCTAATTATAACAATTTAAAAGTATTATTTTAATGATTTTATAATAAATTTATATTGCCTATTTTATAAATTAAATGGTTCCAGGAAAACAATTTAAATCATTAATTTGGCTGAAATAGGTTACCTTTTATAATTATTATGAAGGCCGTGATGAAGGCTGAAATCGGGCACTTTCCGCGGCCTCCATTTTGGAAATCGATAAGATAGGAGAGCTTGTTGGTGTTCAATTTTCGACATTTTCTTCTAAATAATCTAGAAGAAATTCTAAAATTATTTACGGGATACTTATGGAATATAAATTTGATTGTTCCTTTAGAGAATATTATTAGGTAAGATTTTGTTTTTTTGAATGTACTTTGTAGTTAAGAACATTTTTGTTGTGATTTCCATATGCGTTTAGAGAACGCCATAATGATATTTTTAGGCCTAAGTTTAAATTTTAATTAATCAAAATTCTCAATTTTTTTTGCGTCGTAGGTATAATTTGTATTTTATAACATGGCTCCAGGGACTGCAGGTAGTAAGAATAATGTTTTGCCGTTATGGGGAAACGACAAAACTATGAATTTGAACAATTTGATTCTCACCAATATTCAATCGTCACATTATTTTAAAGTTAATTTATTCGAGTTGAAAACGTATCACGAAGTCATTGACGAAATATACTACAAGGTATGAAGGTGATCAAATCCTAGTGATACTTTATCTGTTTCTAAACAATAATATCTTTTTAATGTAAAATCTCTTTTTCATTAGGTTGCACATTTAGAACCGTGGGAAAAGGGAAGCCGAAAAACCTCTGGTCAAACGGGAATGTGTGGAGGGGTATGGAATTTCGATTTTATTATTGGTGTATTGATTTTTTTAAAAAAAATGTTAATGTAGGTTCGTGGTGTTGGAGCTGGCGGTATTGTTTCTACAGCCTACTGTTTACTTTACAAGCTATTCACTTTGAAATTAACTAGGAAGCAAGTAAACGGTTTAATAACTCATTCGGATTCTCCTTACATCCGGGCGTTAGGTTTTATGTATATAAGGTAATACTTTTGATTTACTAATATTACTTCTAGTACCAAATTAACAATTATATTTTTAAAGGTATAGTCAGCCGCCGGCTGATCTGTGGGATTGGTTTGAAGAATATTTAGAAGACGATGAGGTATGATATTAAAATAAAATATTAGTCGAAATAATCTTAATAGTCATTCAGTATGCTTTTATGTTTTTATCTTCTACTTTTGTTCTGTTCCTTGTCTGAAGTTATCGCACTTTTAGATTTGACCTCTCCAGACAAGGTTTTTGTTTCCTTTTTTCTTATTTTATTTCTGTTTATATTGTTATTGTACTCCCGTCGCAGTAAATTCAGTGCTAGCGAACATTATCTGCTGTAAGTTTAAAGCGGTGAGTAAAGCTTACGTATTGAGGAAAAAACTGATGAAAAATTTTGACGCGCTGAATTAAAGTAAAGTAGCCTACAGTACATTTGTACTAAAGCTTATTAAAAGGAACGAAATTAATTAATATTTTTTTAAAAAAATTAATCAGTTTTTTCTTCGTTTTACCAATATTAACTTTGAGCAACAGCTGTACAGTAGTTTGAAAATTTAGTTGCTCAAAGTTAAATTGGATCGAACTTTTCGAAGGATTTTAAATCATCATTTTATCAAATTGAATTTTATTTTGTTGCACTTCAGGCATTTGTAAGAGCAGTCCGGTCTTATGCTATGTCTACCGACATGTGCTGTAGATTTGTTTGGGAAAAGCCTCCTCTCAGTCATTGGGAAAATTCTCGGTCTTGCTTCACATGAGGTTAAAAATCCTTACTTGTAGTGCAGTGTGTCTACTGCAATTGGTCTATTTTTCATTTTTAAATACGAAATCAGTCAGAAAATGTTATAGTACGAGTAAAAATTTAACGAAAAGTTTTTTTAAAAAAAGAAAGATATATATTAAATATTTACATATTTAGACAAGTTTATAATAAGAGAGGTCATTTTTATTTTGGTTCCAGGTGATAGCTGAATCCAAGGAACATTCGGCCTTGTGTCCACCTATTGTATTTCTCTTTCAGTTGCGGGTAAAATTGCTCTTCGGGAATAGGCGTGAGTAAAAATTTAAGCATATAATTTTATCTCTCGTGTATTTTGTTTAGTTGACCTTAATATATATTTTATTATAAATAATCAAAACTATTGTGACTGTAGTTCTTTATTCTTTTCTGTTGATTTTCGCTACCAGGTGGGAAAAGAAAGCGTTTAGATGAATCCCCATCATGTATTTTGGCAGAATCTTACTCGTTTCTTTAGCTTTATGAGAAATACAGTAGGTGGAACTGACGCGTATTATAAATATATAATTATAACGATATAATCAATTTGAATTATTAAACCAAAATTTTTAAAATCTGTTTTTGGTTTTTTTTTTCTCCTTTTCTCAATTATATTAGGAGGTCGATGTGAAAGCTGGTGGTGGTTGTACGATGACTATGGGAGAAATGCTGCGGCATTTTTTATCGAAGCTGGAATGGTATTCGACGCTGTTTCCTCGTATTCCAGTTCCTATTCAGAAAGATATAGAGATGAAATTGGCACCTTATGGACCGATTGTTAGAGCCGGTGGGCCCGGTGCGTGTCCCGCCATTGGAAGACCAGGCGAGGAAGAAATACCTTTTGCTGGATCTTTTCGAGAAGGAGAACACATTCCAGACGATGAAGTTTCTTATGGAGAAGCGGAAAGAGTTGCGCGGTTGAGACGGTAAACAAAATTTATTTAAAAATTTAATAGAATTTAATAACTTTCTAATATCTATTTCTAGATCGTCCAGTCGAGAAAGGCGATCAAGACGAGACGAGAATAAAAATGGAGACGTCGACGAATATGGAAGAGAAAAACAAGGTAGAGATTCACGCGAGAAAGATCATAAGAGTAGCAGGGGAAGTAGCCATCATCGTCACAAGAGACATCACAGGTTAGTTTGATTTTCTATTAATTTTATGCGAATTGGAAACCGTGCTTTCCATTAAAAGTAAAACAAAATACGGCAACCGCTTGATTAAAAGGACTTGTTTATACCTTTCAACTTATAGAAGCTTACTTTTATTTGAAGAGCTTTTGCTAATATCGTTTATTCTCTTTTGTCTAATAGTCGTGATCGAAAAAGGAAACCTCGTTCGAGAAGTCCTGGAACTGGCAGATCTCACAGCGCTGACAAAAAAGCCCGTCGAAGATCTAGATCCGGTAGCCACGGTCATCATCATCGCTCATCTCATTCACGAAGTCGAGAACATTGATCAACTAATTCGCTATTCAAAATTATATTTATCAACGGAGAGAGTGGATGGATAAGTCCTTGTATAAACAGCTCGTATTTTTGAAGAAAAAAATAAAAAGTCGTCATTCTTGATGGTTATTTTACTGCACCCGTAGTTAAATAACGGTTTTTTCTTTCTTTTTAATAATACAAAATGTGTTAATTTTATTTTAATTTTTTAATTCATAATTAAATTTCAAATCCTGCATTTGCACAAATGTTTTTGCAGCGCCAATTGTTTTATAATGAAAAATCTTTGTGTTGGAATTTTTCAGCATGATGAATGTTTCGCACATCAATATTTCAATTTAATGCTTCTTATCACATTAAATTTATTCATTTAAAAAATTTCTCTCTTCAGCTTCTGAAATTGAAACAAAACCTTGTTTTTAAAAAAAGTAAACCTCGAGTACAATAATTTTAGTAAACAAACCGTTTAAATACCTGTTTCAAAGCTTGTTCAAGAAATTTTAAGATATTCGTAATGTTTCGTCACGTTTGAACGTCGGGATTATATCCAATTCTTTGATTAATATAATCTTGTTTTGCTTTGGCATCGGATACCTGGGTTTTAATGGTAGAAGTCGATTGAGCAGAAACACGCGCTGCCTTTCTTTTATCTTCCAACTCTTGTCGCAGAACTTCGAACTCTTGAAGATCTTCCTGTTTTAATTCAATTCGAGTAGGACTTCTTCGAATCATTTTTAAATTGTTTTAATAAAAACTCTCGACGAAGAAGCAAAACACGTTTCACTGACGAAGATTAGGGCAGCTAATTTAAAATTACTTGTTTTGAATTTCCACCAGGGGCGCTACTAGTTAAAAATGTTTGGATATTATTAAGGGCGCTGCCATCGCATGTTATGCTTTTACTATCCTATGTTTATTAGCTATGCATTTCCATAGAGATGAAAAGCATAGTCTGCTTATTTTGAGGCAGTCGACGCCGGTAAATTTAATAGACCAAGTGAATCTACTCCTAGAGTGAATAATAATAATTAATATTATCGTTTTATCTTTTATAACTGTATTGTATTTTATTAATTAATTATGTCAGACGACGATGATTATATCGAAGTGCCGAAACGGGCGAAAACTGCACTCCATTATGGAAGTTTGGAAGAACAGGCTGAACGAATTTCGTCCAGAAAAGATAACGAGCCCAGCAATAAGAATGGACCGTCAACAAGTCTCATTAATGAAACTCTCAAGGCAGGCTTGGATTCTGGAAATATTAATATTTCTGACGGTAAATACATGCTTGTTAACTAAGATTGTTTTTTAAAAAAACATTTTGGGAATTGTTTGAAAATTTGAGCGAACGTATAATAGATGTGAACATCATTATTCAACTTGGAATCCAAAATTTAATTCATTCAAATTGCATAATTTTATAGAGTACATGGAATTTGAAGAAGATAACTCGGAAAAACAATTAGTTTTGGAAGAATTTGAAAGAAGGAAAAAGGTAATAGTTTTAAAAAGTTGTAAATATTTCTATTGTATTTATTATACAGATATAATTAAAAATTTTAGGCCAGACAAATAAACGTGTCAACAGATGATGCAGAAGTTAAAGCAAGTTTAAGGCTTTTAGGGGAGCCAATATGTAACTATTTATACGCTAAAAAATGTTAAATATTGTTAATCTTAATTTATGATTTATTTAAGGTTTGTTCGGTGAAGGCCCAGCGGAGAGGCGAGAGAGATTACGTCAATTATTAGCATTTTTTGGAGAAGATGCTATAAGGAAACGCAAGGAGGAGGAAGAAGATAGAAAACATTCGGAAAGAGAACATGAAAATACTTGGTATCATGAGGGTCCCGTGTCATTGTTTGACGCTAGATTTTGGATCGCAGAATATTCTTTACCAAGGTACATTAATTTGTAATATTATAATTAATTTCTAAGATGATATAAGCTTATAATTTAATATTGAACAGAGCGAAAGAAAGACTGGAGAGGGCGCGTGCGTATAAAGCTTTGCCAGATTCGCAAAAAAACGTACAGCGGCAAGAGTTACACAAGAAACTTCGAGTAAGTGACATTGAGCAAAAGAATAAAATTTTTATTTTTTGAGTAACAGCAATTGTTTTTTATTATTATTTAGACATTGAATATTCTTTCCAGTCAAATCGGGGACAGTCGTCCTATTTCATACTGTCAATTCAGTCCCGATTCGCAAATGCTGGCAACAGCTTCATGGTAATATTTGTTTATTTTTTGTCAGTAATTTTTCTTTTTAATCTGCGAAACTTTTTAAACATTTAGGAGCGGTTTGTGTAAACTATGGTCAGTTCCAGATTGTCAACTGATTAGAACTTTAAGAGGTGTTTTAATTACTATATTTGTATGGCAAAATTATTTTTCTTATTAACAAAATAATTGTTAATCTTTAGGACACAATCACCATGCTGGAGCCATTGTGTTTCGTCCTCAAGCCACAATTGACCTTGATCCTAAAACTTGTTGTTTAGCTTCTTGTTGTGCGGAAGGAATCGTCAATTTGTGGAATTTAGAAAGGTTTCTTTTTTTAGTTTGTTGTGCGAATAAAATTTAACTTTTAATTTCTAGTGATCTGCCAATCGAAAAATGGGAAGGCCATGGAAACAGGGTTTCTAGGTTAGCTTTTCATCCTTCTGGGCGCTTTTTAGCAACATGCTGCTTTGACAATTCTTGGCGGTTGTACGATTTGGATCGCAAAGAAGAAATTCTGCATCAAGAAGGACACAGTAAACCAGTCTTTGACGTGGCTTTTCATCCTGATGGATCACTTATTGCAACAGGGTATAAAATAAGATTATTGTATAATAAATTTATTAATAAAATACTTTGAATTCGTATCTAATAATAATAAATGAACAAGTTTTTAATACCTTCTATTTTTGTTGAAATTTATTATTTAGTGGTTGGGATTCCTTTGGTCGAATATGGGACTTGAGAACAGGACGCTGTATTATGTTTTTAGAAGGACATCTAAAGTCTATTTTAGGAATAGCGTGTGCACCCAATGGGTAATATTAATAATTTACTAATCGTTAGAAGTATAATTTAGATGACCAATTTTTCTCAAATAGTTATCACGTAGCGACTTGCAGTGAGGATCACACGTGTAAAGTATGGGATTTACGTCAAAGGAAATTGTCATATACTATTCCAGCTCACCAGAATTTAATATCTAAAGTTAAATTTGAAAGTAAGTTACTGAGTTTTTGATAAAAGTGTTAAATTGGTTTATTGTGACGACTTTTTTTTATAATTTTAAAGGTATAAATGGGGAATACATCATAACTTCGTCATACGATCACACAATTAAGGTTAAATCTAATAATGTAGAACATGTAAACGTGAAATTGACATTTTAATATTTTTTAGGTTTGGGCTCATCCAAGCTGGCTGCCCATTAAAACGCTGGAAGGACATGACAATAAAGTTTTATGCGTTGACACATCGCCTGATAGTAAATACATAGTTTCGGCTTCGTTTGATCGAACTTTCAAATTATGGACACCTGAGTAGTATCGCATTTCAAAATAATAAACTTTCATAATTATATTACTTTTTCAATTTTGCTGCCGATTTACCTCTTTAGGGAATTGTTTCAAACAAATCGTCATTTTTTTAATGATTCAATATTGTTGGAAATTTTACTTGGATTAATTTTATTATTTAAATTAAATTCATATTGGCTATTTTTAGTCTAGGGTCTACTCTAAAATCTAAATTTCTATTAATTTTTCTATCCGCATACAATCTAAAAATAAAAGCGAATTTAATCTTCAGACATAATACGATAAAGCCCATTACATTGCCAGAATGAAGTTTGTTTTCCGTAAATATAATAATTTTTTAGAAACGACATTTTCTTCTGGTATAAAACTTCGGTTTCTCTTCTGAGCAGTAAATCGAAACAGTGACATGTACTAAAATTAATAAAAGCCGTTGTAGCAAAACGCCGTATATCAAGGTATGGGTGTAATTAATTTAATTATTTATAAATGTGTTTAATATTAATTTTTTTGGGTGTATATTTTTTCCAAATATCCCTGGCGTAATGGCGATATTCAGCTGAACAGAGACAATACACAAAAAATGAAGAGGAATTTTTAGTAATTTCCAATAAATTGGCAATGCTACGGAAGACTTCATACTCATAAGTGTCAGCTACATCTTCATCGAGAGTAATGGCCAAGATTGCGGCGGGTGTCGTGCAGATAATGAATTGCAAAGTAAGTCCAATTAAAACAAATATTAATCTTTTATCTCTTTTTAATTTGTATTCTTCATCATTGGTCACTTTGATCCTCATCGATTTCTTCCTTCTCAAAAACAGACTTGCTCTTTTGTAAGTGATAATAATCCGCGCGTTTAGTATCCCTAAAATTAATGCTGGGAGAATTCGAAACACGATTTCTTTAAAGTAATTGAACACGACGTAAGCCACATTAGTCGTTATACGGTAGTTTTCTACTTTGGCATATTCGATGTTTGTAATGTTTGTTGCATTGTCGAAAGTAACTTCAGTTTGAATGGTATCATGCAAAGCTATCGGTAGATATAAGATGGCTGTAATAATAGGCACTAATTTAATGACGAACAAAGAATGTTTAGGATGACGCAGTTGGAGCATTCGAGCTTTAAATGGGTGACAAAATCCAAGGTACCGTTCCGCAGTGGTAGCAACTGTAAAAAGAACTCCCGTCCCACAAAATGTGTTGACTAAGTATAGTTCTAAGTGAGCGTAATACCTAAAATTTAAAATTAAAACATATCAGTTAGTATGTATAAACTTATAACAATTATAAGTTAAACTCAATAATATAAATAAATCGTTATTCAACATAATACAGTATGTCCATAGGCCTGCTAAAATGTTTGATAAAAGTTTGGGTGCAGTAACATTAACAATTGCCTGTAGATTTGAATTTTTTTTTTTTATATACTCTTTATTTTTTGCGATTGATTTCTTTGACCAATCAAACAAACTCTGTTGAATTCGCAAACAAGTTTCATTGTACACTATAAATAATATACTTAGGCTTACAAAATTTTCGCTATTGTAAAAAATCTAAAAATTACAGTAGTTGTTGGTCCGTTCTGAATTTTAATTCATTCTTTCATACATTTTAATCAAATTATTTTGCATAAACCCTATTTACAGTCTTTCTCTATACTTGAGAAAGGTATAGTAGCATTTTTTACAACGGATTTCTCAATAGGCAATTGCTACTAATACAATACCGGATTTCCAATTAGACTAAGTGAGGTCATAGCCCCTGAGCCGCACTTTAGGAGTTACAAGAACGCAAAAATATTAGTAAATTTAATAGTTTTCGCTAGGTATTTTTTTCGTTAAACTTGGCAATTTTAGGGGAAGCAAATTTTTAAATCCGCAATTTGTAATTTATGTGTTGCAAATAGTATTGCAATGGTAATTTGCGTATAAAACCATACTTGCCAAGCTACTAATTCACTTTTCCATTCCGTTTTTTGATTACATAAGCGGATGGTAAATGGTATCGATAAGATCACAACAAAAAGATCGCAAACAGTCATTCCTAAAATCAAAAATTCGATAAATTAAATAAATTTCAAACATATTGCAAAATTATTATTGATCCGGTAAAATATTAATTGAAAATTAGTTAATAAATATCTGAAGCGATTAATTTGGAGCTACTATGATGCACGCAATAATATACAATTAGAAGTATTTCCATAAACTATTTTGTTTTAATAAAATTATTTTGGAAGATTAATATTTTAACCTATTAAACTTACCTTTAATATAATTGTAATGGAAACTTTTTAGTTGAGAAGTACTGTTATATAAAATTAAAAGATTCAATATTGCCCCAAAAAACCCAACTACTAATATTGAGGGAAAAATTCCTCCATAAACAATGTTGTCTAAATGTAAACTCCTACTATTATTAGTCAAATCGGCCATTTTATATTAGAATTAAGTTTCATCAAACGCATTAATTTCAAAATGAAAATTTATTATCCATTCATAGTGAGGAACAATCGCCTCTTACTTAAATTTAGAATGAATAAGCATAATTATTATGGTATATTACAAAATAAAATTTATATGCGTGATATATTTTAAGATATGTAGCCTACTCGATAACATTATAACAAACATGTTTACCTGGAGAGGATATTTAAACATCACTTGTTGCATAATCTGCAATAGGATCCATATTTGTAATAGAATTGGAGGGGGGAACAAGAATCATAACTAGGATACCATTATCACTAGTTGCATCACTGATTTACTCTACAGCTGTCGGTTTAATCATTAAATTATGACAATATTTGGCTCTTATTTTTACTAACTCCACATGTTTTTATTTTGGATCGTTTCCACGTTATTTGCAATAATATTTGAATAAACTCAACAATTTGTTCATTATAGAAACATGTTAGGTTTGAACTAAAATATTATTAAATTTTTGCTACCTTTAAAACTCCTCTTTATTAATTCTATGCAGCGAATTAATTTCACATTAAAATTTAAGTTAAAATTTCATAATTAAAATAAATTATATCAATGTGAAAGCAAGGATTTTTTTTAAATTAAAAAAAATAATAATAAGAACTTGATTAGGTATTCAAATGAGCCTAATGAGGGATTTAATTATGAATTTGAATTTTATTGAAGTTTCTCAAAAAAATTTCAAAGTTCATAGCAATATTCTTAGGGTAGCAAATCGAGTCTGCACGCTGGTTCTGTGCTGTTCTCTCCTTTCTTCACTCATCATCACCACGAGTGTGTGAGAGGTTAACCGCTCCGTTGTCCAACACATTTTCATTATATTTCTTGGTGTAAAAATGGCCGAAATTTTATGAAAACTTCCAAGTACAGAATTAGAGAGAGATGCTTGAAGAAAATCCTGAAAAATGTTTGGCACAAAGTTTTTATAAGGACGAGCAGAGGCTGAAAATGAAGCCACCCCTGCCCCATGGCCTCCGTGCCAATTGGCCTATTATACGTGCACAATTTACGTTGCGCAGATGCCATGATGGCATCAAAAAAACTTGCAATTAATTGTTGGGGAAAATGTTTTTCAAAAGCAGGAGATTACGTAAAAAAAATATGTAAGTAACTTGTACCAATAGCATTTTTTTAAATAATTCTTGCTCTTATCCACTATAGGTAGGCTAATAATTCTTTTGGCCTCATTACAGACTGTCAAAAGCAATTCAAGGACATTTGACACATTTTTCACATACAGATTACAATAAGCTCCCAATTATCCGCCAGCTTTTTTTCCCGTTACCGGTATTTTTTTTTTTTTTTTTTGGAATGTTTTGAGGTATTTTAGCATCAAAAAGCGAACAAAGTACATAATAATATTAATGTAGTTTTATGACTTAATGTGAATTAAGTCATAATAGCATGTGTAAGCCCAGAATAAAATAAAATAGCACATGTGCAGGTATTGTTTATTCAGACGCGGAAGCCGTCAAAGTATGGGAAAATGCGCGACTTCCGCAGCCTCGCGATCATAATAAAATATCTTTTGTAAACACTTGAAACCTCTCTATTACTGCATTTAATTGGATTATAGCTAAGAAACTAGTTACAATAACGTACTGTATGTTTACTGACAACTTTACTGAATTGAAAACACATTTTGTTTACTCTAATACCAAATATTAACATCTGTTTTGAAGGTAAATCTAATTTAGATTCACAATACGCAATGGCACATCATAGACGAAAAACACTTAATTGCCACAACATTAGCAATCACTATATTACTTATTAAACATTTTTTTAAGTTTTATATTACAAAATAAATTTTTACATTGTGTGTTAACACAAACGTCTAAAAAATATTTTTTTTGTGCGAAAATTGACATGGCAGTTTAATTAAATTATTTCTTGCCATTCATATATTTTTTTTCGGTAGTTTCGGCTTTGGAAGTTTTAGTAAATGTTTCTAACATTTGATTGCGAACTTTTTCAACCAAGGAACCAATGTCACTCGAAGTAAGACCAACCGTCGAAACAGGGGGAAGAACAGTAATGATAATTTCACCTATATTAAGTTTAGAAAAACACAATATGAGTTTTATTAAATATTTTATATCATTATTACAAAATTATACCAGAGGTAAAAACTTTATTCTTTTTATCGTAACACTTTGAATAACTGGAAAAAACCATGGGAAGTATTGGAAGCTGAAAAAAACTTCAGATCAGTTATTTGAAATTTAAATAAAAAAATAAGTTATTTTACTTGTCCTTGAACTGCGATATGAAAAGCTCCTTTTTTAAATGGAAGCATGGAACCGTCAGCATTTCTGGTTCCTTCGGGAAACACCCATAACTTGACATTTTTCTTTTTCATATAACTAACTGTATTGTTAGCCGTTTCTTTGGCTTTATCCGGATTAAAACGATCAATGAAAACGGAACCGCAAAGAGCAGCTAAAATTCCAAAAGGACCGCTAAAATGTCGTAGTTCTTTTTTAATCATAGGGACGCATCGTTCCAGAATAGGCCACACATGCATCATCCCTGTCAACATATATAAATTATTAATACATATAAATTTAAAAAAAAAAAAGTTGACAATTACCTAAAACATCAATTGAACTCTGATGATTGCACAAGACTACACAGGGCTCTGTTCCGGCTAAGTACTCTTTTCCAATAATTTTCCATTTTAATCCATATATACTGCAGAGAAAACGAAATACCGAAGAAACAAATCTACAAAAAATGATCTCAATTACATAATTGTCTTAATAAAAACCATATTATTTCATCGACACTATAGAAAAATAATCGTACACGTACTTTGAACTTTACATAAATATCGATTACAGCATTCAACATTATTATCTAATGTACGTAAATAAATACTTTGAATTTTCCTTTTTCAACCACGTGGTTGTAAAGATACAAAATTATAATAAATAATTATAATAATTACTTGGTATTTGTAACTACTCCTGGCCGTAGAAGAGCATAGGGAATACAAAATGCTGAGGTTAATAACATTAACACATTGTAAAGCACCACTTTACAATAGAAATTGAAAGTTTGACTGAAGGTAAAAAAGCACGCAATCAGTCCAAAAATAACGGAGAGGCAAAAGAAAGCAGGTGTTAGTATTACTTCCATTTCATAAGTAATAACAATAATAATGCAATAGACCTTGGGAAATAACACGCCATCAATAATTCACCACGAGAGTCTGCATCTCTGGCTTAAGATAGGTAGCAATGTGACCGATAGGTTACGTCACTGTATCCGAAGACAAGGTAGGTGGTTCCATCTAACGACCAGTTCAGTAACCGTTGCAGAAATGTGATTTTGATAACATTCTGAATCGGCTTCAGATTTGTTCAAATCAGTATGGTATCTAATCAAAGAAAACGATAAATGAGTCAATACACTTGAATAATTCATGTTAACAAACAATAAATTAAAAGAGTTATTTCCGGTTTAATATTCCAATGAAAATTAGGTGTTGCTATGGACTTGTTTACTATTGTTGCTATGAGGCTTCGTTAAGTTGCTATAAAACCTGATTCGCATTCCGTAAACTTTTTAATTTAATCATATTGGTTGATTTGTTTAAACTTAAATTTATAAATTAATTATAACTTAAAATGAAAATTTTTTAAAATTATAATTAAATATTATAATTATAGAATCTGAAAATTTAATTTTGAAAAGATTAGCATTTCGGGTTTTAGAGAATTTATTGCCGTTGGTATACAAATGGCGGATAATTTGGAATGTTTTTAGTAGTCGCGTTTCTCATATCATTTTTATTTCCAGTTTTAAAGTGAAAGTGCTATCGTTGAACAATCTAATCGTGAAAGTTAAGAATAGAACATCGTGCACAATCTGATATGGATTCCACATTGTTTAACAACTTAGAAGCGAGGTAATTTGAACTCGATTCTGACCGTTTCAAACGGCCAAATTTTCACTCCCATTCCTCTAGA
>JAQGAY010001290.1:0-15282 GCA_034698085.1 Polydesmus angustus | reverse complement strand
TAAATCTTACTAATCAATTTTTAAATCTTACTAATCAATTTTTAAATCTTACTAATCAATTTTTAAATCTTACTAATCAATTTTTAAATCTTACTAATACATTTGTAGGGCTTAGTAAAATTAGATAAATTTTTGATCCAGGAAAATTTTTATATTCAAAAAAATTTTTTTTATCCTGGAAAAATATTTTATTTAGGAAAAATTTTTTGTTTGAGAAAAGTTTTTTATCCAGGAAAAACCTTTTTTTCAAGAAAAATTTTTTATCCAGGAAAAATCTTTTTATTCGAGATAAATTTTTCATTCAAGAAAAATTTTTATTCGAGAAAATTTTTTTATCCTGGAAAAATTTTTTATCCAGAAAAAACCTTTTTTTCAAGAAAAATTTTTTATCCAGGAAAAACCTTTTTTTCAAGAAAAATTTTTTATCTAGGAAAAACCTTTTTTTCAAGAAAAATTTTTTATCCAGGAAAAACCTTTTTTTATTCGAGATAAATTTTTCATCCAGGAAAATTTTTCGAGATTTATTCGAGAAAATTTTTTTATCCAGGAAAAATTTTTTATTTAGTTAAAATTTTTTACTTAGTTAAAATTTTTTATTCGAGATAAATTTTTTATCCAAAAAAAATTTTTTATCCAGGAAAAACCTTTTTTTCAAGAAAAATTTTTTATCCAGGAAAAACCTTTTTTTTAAAAAAAATTTTTTATCCAGGAAAAACTTTTTTTTCAAGAAAAATTTTTTATCCTGGAAAAACCTTTTTTTCAAGAAAAATTTTTTATCCAGGAAAAACCTTTTTTTCAAGAAAAATTTTTTATCCAGGAAAAACCTTTTTTTCAAAAAAAATTTTTTATCCATGGAAAATTTTTCTTATCCGAGATTAATTTTTCATCCAGGAAAATTTTTTTATTGGAGATAAATTTTTCATCCAGGAAAATTTTTTTATTTGAGAAAATTTTTTATTCTAGAAAAATTTTTTATCCAGGAAAATTTTTTTATTAAAGATAAATTTTTTATCCAGGAAAATTTTTTTATTTAGTTAAAATTTTTTACTTAGTTAAAATGTTTTATTCGAGATAAATTATTTATCCAAGAAAAATTTTTTATCCAGAAAAAATCTTTTTTTCCAAAAAATTTTTTATCCAGGAAAAACCTTTTTTCAAGAAAAATTTTTCGTCCAGGAAAATTTTTTTATTTAAGATAAATTTTTCATCCAGGAAAATTTTTTTATTGGAGATAAATTTTTCATCCAGGAAAATTTTTTTATTAGAGATAAATTTTTCATTCAAGAAAAATTTTTATTCGAGAAAATTTTTTTATCCAGGTAAATTAATTTAAAATTAATTAAAAAAAACCCAAATGATTTTATAGAAATTATTTCCAGTAAAAAATATTACCGGTAATAAAACAATGCGAACGGTGAAAATATAACGTGAGAGAAGTTGGTGGGGCACAGACGCAAAAGAGCCAAACGCAGCCATTTCTCGTTCCCATATAAATAAGTCAATAAAAGCGCAGAATATAATAAACAAAAAGTAGAACTTACAAAATTCCCGAACCACTTCTTCAGCTAATTTCCTCCAATTGCTTTCATTGATGAGTAGACCTCAGGTGGTTCTGAGCCCAGTTCTGCTTCTTAGCTGAGTACCCAACAGCCGCATCTCTTTCAATCAGACCCCTCGCTTTGTGGCGTTGTAGCTGGGATCATCTCAACTGGGGACCTTTAAAATCTAATCCAGAAGGTGAGCAGACGATCGAAACAGAATTATACCGGTTTCGGAACTGTTTTCACACTCAAAAAAAAAAAAAAACCGAGTCATGGTAAATTTCCATTTCTTCGCTTCTAAAAAAAAAAAAAAAAAAAAAAAAAAGTAGGTAAAACAAAATCACAAACAAAATTAATCTACTTCGAATGAATTTTTTCTTACCGAAAAGAATTCTCAATCTGTACATAATTATGGAACTGTTATAAATGACGAAACTTGAGCTATTCTTTTACGATGCGCCTGTTATTAATGGATTCATCACAGTGCCAATCCAAACCGGAATAAAAATTATTTGTTATGGTTTTAAATGTTAATAAAAAAAAAACATTAAAATAAATTATCAATTTGGAGAAGTTGGAACGTACTCGGACCTTTTTCATATCTATATTATATTTGGTTGATAATCTTAAATTAATGATTTAGTGAAGAAAATACCTGTTGTTTACGATGTTTTTGAGCAGATTTTGTTATCGCGACCCATGTATATTGTACGTAACATGCATGGGTCGCGTTAACAAAATTAATCAAAAATCGTAAATATTATATCTTTAAAAAATCAAGAAATGGCGAAAATAAACTGACCTTAGATTTAGGTGTAGGATTTTCGTTTTAGGTAAAATATGTAAGTGTAGAACGATTCACTTCCGGGTTCTAAAGTTAATAATTATTAAAATTGAATAGGTTCGAATAACGCGACCCATTTTTCAAAATATGAATAATGTTAATAGAAAATTATGCACCGTAGAAAACCGTGGGTCGCGATAACAAATGAGCTAGATAATCGTTAATAAATTAGAAACCGGAAGTGATGAAAACAAACGGATTTCAGATTGATGTGTAGAATATCGACTTACATTAAACTAGTAAATATAAATCGATTCACTTCCGGTTCTAAAGTTGATAATCATTTTTTTTTCACCTTAAAATTGTGTGTTCGAATATCGCGACCCATTTTTATAAAAACATTATAATTTTTATTGGAAAATAAAGCATTTTAAATAAATGGGTCGCGATAACAAACGAGCTAAAAAATCATTAATAACTCGGAAACCGGAAGTGATGGAAACAAACGGACTTCAGATTGCTGTGTAGAATATCGCCTTACATTAAATATATAAATATAAAGCGGATTCAAGGCGATCAAACACTGAATTAAGTACTAAAAACATACTTTATTAAGTGCGTGGGTAGGGATCATAAGGGAGGATGTGGTGTGGGGGTATAGGGGTTGGAGATGCAAATTGTTTTTAAAACCTAAATTTTAAAACACAATTTTTTTTAGCACAAATTTGAAAACAAAAACATTTTTCAAGTAAAATTACAATAAGATTTGAAAACAAATAATCGATTAAAGTTGTACAGTACAAAAAAATTATTTACAAATCGATTATTATTAATAATTTTCGATGGCAACGAGAATATCAACATTTTTTTTCTGTGATTAAAGTCAAACCGGAAATTTTTTTTAAAAAAAAAAATGTAAAAAAAAAAATATTTTGGTCCACAGTCAAAAATTTTTACTTTTTTTTTTTCCTTCAAATTTCGTCATAAATAATTTATTTAAAAAAAAAAATTCAATTGTTTATCCAAAAATTTACTTAATCAAAAAAAAAAATTATTTCAGTTTCACCAAAAAATTAATTAAAGAAAAATCTATTTAATTTTAAACGTAATTTTTTTAAGTACACAAATTATTTAAAAAAAAAAAAATTCGTTATTTCGACGTTTTTCCTTAAAATTACGAAGTCAATGATTAGTCATGTAATGCAAAAAAAAAAAAAAATAATGCGTAGTGCGCATGCTCGATAAATAATTATCTCGGTGACAAACAATGATGAATACGATGAATAATACAATTTTCGTAAAAACACGCTCCTTCCGGTTCTTCTTCCGGTTGTTGTTTGTTTGTTTTTCATCTTCCAATTTAATTATAATAATATTAAACGTAATATTTACATATATGGCATCGAAATTTGTTAACTCGACGTTAAACCCTAACAATTTGTTTCGTTATTATTAATAATGCCTCGAGTCATTTCCTCCAAACAAACTTCCGGTATTCTTTGGTAACGAAAAAAAAAAAAAAAATTTTTTATAAACGAAATTTTGGCGAAAAAAAAAAATTTTTTTTTTTATTATTTAACAAAAAAAAAAAAAAAATAAAAAAAAAAAAAATGTGTCTCAATAGAATTAAAAAAATAAATTCTAGATTTTTTTTCCTTCACATTTCCAGAAATTTAAGAAAAAAGTGTGGCAAAAAAAAGTACTTCAATTTCCGGATATTAAAATCTTCCATTTCCGGCTCAAAATGATCTTTTTCAACCGGTTCAAAAATCGTTCGTTTTCTACGTTGGCAATCTTCTATTTGACATTTCTGTTATCGCGACCCATTCCCTAAAAATGTACAATACGTTATAAATAATGGGTCGCGATAACAAAACCGGATCAAAAATCGTGTAAATTTCGCTCTTTTCCTAGTTCAAACTCTTCTATTTTCGGTTATAAATCGTCCTCACTTTTCTTCCGGTTCGAAAATTCACTTCCTTTGAACGAAACATTTATTTCCGGTTCCAAACGTGCCTTTCCGGAAGTTCTAAATCATTATTATTCCGTTCCAAAAATTCACTTCCGAATACATGTGTCTTCATTTTTCCGGTTCTAAATGAACTTTTCCTAGTTCTAAATCGTCTATGTCCGGTTCTAACAAATCTTTTTCTAGTTTTAAATCTTAAGTTTCGGAACGACACTTCTTTTTCCGTTTCAAATTCTTTTAAGAAAAACCTATGCAAATAAACAACAACAAAACAAAAATTCGAAAATTTTCGTTATTACGCAAAAGAGAGCGAGAAAAAAAAAACTTTTTCGTTTCCGGTTTCTTAAAGTTCACTATTTCCGGCGCGAAAAACGTTTTTCCCGTTTCGAGGTTAATAAAAAGTTTTTTTTTTTTTTTTGAAAGACACTTTTTTTAGTTTTTAATTATTTAGAGTTCAATATAAATTAGAATGTGTTGTTATACGGTCGTCCCTGGTGGTCAGTGGTTGGGGGGCGGATGTGTCGGGGGCGCTGGGGCCGTGACGTAGTCGGAATGCAGCTCCATGGGTTGACTTCCGTAGACCGGATACATGAGCGTGGTAGTGAGAGAGTCATTGTGCTCGTAGAGAGAGGTCTGAGAGTAATGCAGAACTAAGGAACGGAGGTTGGGGTAAATGTTGTACGGTTCCGCGAACCCGAAGCCGCGTTCCGTCCGGTTGATGATGCAATGCCACACCTTACTATTGGCTCTGGAGAAAAAAAAAATTAACATTAGAAATATTTTAGTCTTTGGAAGAAAAAAAAGTGTTCTTAAAATTTAAATGGCTTTCAAAATTCGAAATAGAAACATTCTCAAAACACAAAAAAACTTAAGGAAGTACATGTACTCTTAAAATTTGAAAAAACATTTCTAAAAGTTGAAATAAACATTTCTAAAACTTAAAATAACATTTATAAAACTTGGAAAAAACATTTCTTAAACTTGGAAAAAAAATTTATAAAACTTGAAAAAATATTTCTTAAACTTGAAAAAAATACTTCTAAAACTTGAAAAAATACTTCTAAAACTTGAAAAAATATTTCTAAAACGTGAAAAAATATTTCTAAAATTTGAAAAAATATTTCTAAAAGTTGAAAAAAAAAAAAACATTTCTAAAACTTGAAAAAATATTTTTAAAACTTGAAAAATATTCTTAAATACACGTATTTCTAAATAATCTCAAAACATGAAAAAAACCTAAAAAACCAAACATTCTTAAATGTTTCTAATTTAAATTAGCCGCCAATCAAGAAAAAATGTTCTCCAAACATAAAAAAAAACGTTCTTAAATGTTTCTAATTAAGCTTCTAAACGTATGAAACTTTTTTAAAATATAATGCTAAATAGTCTAAAACCTTGAAAAAACATTCATAAACGTTTGTAAATAGAGACTCAAAACATGGAAAACATACTGTACTTAAATCTTGAAAAAAAAAACAGTCTTAAATGTTTGTAAATAAGTCCTAAAAACTTAAAAAAGTGTACTTAAGACGTGGAAAAACATGAAAAATATTTCTATTTGGTCTTAAAACAAGAACAGAACAACGTTTTTAAATGCTCCTATTCAGCTCACAACAAACTTAGAATATGAAAAAAAAGTTTCAAGAATGTTTCTCAAGTTTTGAAGAAACTGTCTTAATGTTTTAAGAGCTTCTTCAAGCCGACTCCAGAACCTATTGTAGAGCGAAACAACGGTTGAGATAGACTTACACGATGGAAAGCGCGTGTTGTTGAGTCCTGGACATGCGAATGAGGAAGGTTCCGTCCGCCTTGTTGGCTAACCACTGCTCAGCCTCGTCTCGCGTACACCGAGGGACGAACCACAGGCTCTCGTTCATCAGCGGAGACTCCTCCTCCTGCGCGAAGCTGGAATCCTGCAGGTTGAGTGCGGGTTCGGAACACGACGAGTCCCTCAGCAGCATGTCGATCTTGGCTTGCTTCACTCCCTTACTCGTCAGCCAACTACACGAGAAGGAAACGTTAATAGAAACTCATCGCTACACACAAATCTCATTTGAATTTAGAAATTAACACCGAAGTTATCATCCGAGCTTTGGTTAAGAAGCGCATAAAAATCAATTCACTGTTCCGATTTTTTGGAAATTAAATCTCGATATTTTGGCTTCAAACATTTCAAAATTCAATAACATGAACCAGTTTTCGAATTGAATCCTGAAAAATTATAACTTCGAAACAGTCTTACATATATTACCACGATCTAGATGTCCATTTGAATTACTAAGTCAACACAAACTTTCTCTCGGAACTTTCTAAATTTTTACCTCGAACCTCTATAAGTAACTACCACCTTTTAGTTTTCGCTTTGAATCCTCAACTTTTTAACTTTGAATCTCTAAAATTCTTTACCACGTTCAAGTTACCGCTCTGGACTCTCGAAATTAAACTCGTTAACAAGTTGTAGTCTTCGAATTGAATACTCTCAATTAGCCCTAGTTATCGCTCTGAATCCTCAACATTTTAGCCTCGAATTCGATGCCAAGTTCTAGCTTTGGAATCAAACCTTCAAAAGTTTGCTATTGACTCTCGAAATCAGTTACCATGCTCCAGTTATCAAATTGAATCCTCTTACTTAACCTTAATTTTCGCTTCTAACCTCTTTCATTTATTACCATGATCTAAATTTCGTTATGAATTCCTAAATTATCATTAATATTTTCGCTTCGAACACTTGACATTTTGGTTTTAAAGCTTTTAAATTCAGTACCAAGTTCTACTTTTCGATAATAATCCTCGAAATTATCACTAGTTTCCGAATTAATTCCTCAAAATCTTGGATTTCAATATTTTAAATATAACTACCATGTTCCAGTTATCGATTTGAATCCTGAAAAATAAGACATAATTTCCACTCGGAATCATCAAACTTTTGGCTTCGAACCCCTTCAATTCATTACCAAGCACTCACATTTCGAAATGAAACTCTAAAATTCTAAATCAACAATCGAGTCGTTCAAAAAAACGTTCACGAGTTATCCTATCTCTATATCTAACCATTAAAAAAACCGCTCCGTTCATTAATTATCCTAACAAAATTCTCCTAGACACTAAGAGTTCAATTTTCCTCAACTCGGGGGATTCCTTCATTCAAATGAAATTACTATTATATTATGGGTTTATAATTACGTTTGGTACTGCTCTCTCTGCTTGTAAAGCTGAATGACTTCTGGTTTGAGCGAGTTCATCTCCCGGTCCAAGCCTCTGTTGAAAGCCACCAACTCCTTCAGTTCGTTCTCGAGCTCAACTTTACTTTCCTGCAACTCATCCAGACGACTCTTCACGTACGTAAAGTTATCCTTTAAACTAAAAGACAAAAACGAATTAGCAAACGAAATTTTGTTAATCTACACGATGGTCGAAAAGCACATTTCTTCAACAAAATGTAAACAAACAAAAGTGTTCAGATAGTCGGTGTGCACTTGTAATACGGTTACATCGATTGAAGTGCTCACCTACATTTCGAACACAAAAAATGTTCAGATAATCTACGAGTTCAAGTGCGCACCGACTTTTCGATCGCGGGGTTATAATTTTATTTGGATATACGTGTACCTGGATATTTCGTGGGGTTCCACTTCCTTCTGGAACCTTTCGTGAATCTGAATCTGTTCGTGGAAAAAGGTGAGTGTTTCGGTGAAGGCGTCCAGCGCCTGCTTCTTCAACACGATGTCCTGGTTGGTCCCCGAGTACTTGTCGTGCAGTTCGTCGTATTGCTTCGTCTTCACCAAATACTCTTTGTTGATGTCCATCAGCTTCTCGCACACCATCTCCAGGTCGGTGCAATCCGAGTCCTCCTCCTGCTGCACCCGCGACACCGGATGCAGCAGCTTCACGTCCAAAGTGCGGTTGTACTGCGCCAGAGACACGTTGCGGTAGAAGTTGACTAGTTCGATGACGGAACAGAACTTGAGCGGTTCCGAAAAACCGTAGAGGCTGTTCTTGTGGCAGATCTTAATCAGCTTATTACTTCCGCCCTTCCTACATACAACAACAATACATTCAATCAATAACCAATAATCAATCAAAATCGACACAAATTAAAAATTTGGAAGATGGAAAAACATTCGAATATTAAAATCTCAGAACTCGCTTTCAATCTTTTGCGCGTCGAATGTTTTTTTCACTTAAAATTTATTAATTCATACTATAATATTGGCTGTGAGTCCTCAAATAATTTCGAATTCATTTCTTAAATAATCCTCAAATTATTTCGCATTCATTTCTTTAATCTTCAATTTGTTCTTTTTTTTCTCCCTCTCTGGATTTTGAATCTTTTTGCGGTATATAATCTACTTAATTAATTAATATAAGGCTACCAGTTTTCGCTTTGAATCCATTTCGTTTCCATATCTTCAGATCTTTACATACTTTCCAACGATAAACCGTTTCTCGCTTTGAATCTTGTTTTTTTTTCCGCCACTCTCACAGAATAATAATTATGCTAATGCGGGAACGAATCTTCCTTATTTACCCGCTTCAACTTAGTAAACCACTTCTCACTTCGAATTTAAAAAAAAAAAACGCGCACGGTTTCCAACAATCAAAGCAAGTTCTGCACGTGAGATTACATGGAAGTAAAACGTTGTTTACAAAGTAAAATCATTTTTATCAGGTACATTTTTTCTTGGGTTAAATTAAGCGTAATAGTAAATACGTCACAAACGTGAGAATTTCAATGGAAAGTTCTCATTTCCTGCGGAATTTACACTTCTGGGGAATTTTACTTACTAATAATTAAAACATTATAATTCATTATAGAAGGGAGATAAAAAATATTTTACTTCCGTGTTTTCTCAACAACTATAAATAAAAAAAACCTGAGGATATATTTCTTTTTAGCTGAAACCACAATTTCTGCGGTTTTACTACTATTTTAATTAATAATTGATTTAAAGAAATAATTATTGATATACCTTAAGGTGAGTGTGTATTCGCCTCCTTTATTCGACGCGTCTCTCACTAGAAACGTTCCGTCCGGACAATCCTTTAGCTTCTCGTTCACTTCCTCTCTAAAAAAACAAAACAAATCAGAAATTAATATTCAAACGTCACTTCCTGCTCCAACATCAGCGTCGTCGTAACAATGCTACTCTTCTCATTCTATTCATCGCGAGAGGTGCGTGTTTATTACCTGGTGATGTCTCCCCAGTACCACTCGCACTCGTTGAGCTGTACACTGGGCCCCGCTCCTCCGTTAACGCTCGGCCCTCCTCCTCCTGCGCCTGCTCCGGCTGGTCCTTCGGTCATGAGCATGGAGGGGCGCGAAGTCCTGCGCGGTGGGATGGCGGGAGCGGCGTTCAGTTCGGGGATCTTCTCGCCCCACTCCCCTTTGAAGAGGAGCAGCTCCAGCGCCCGGATGTGCGCCTCCGTGTTGTGCACTACTTGGATGATGCGGTCCCACGGCGGACGCAGAAAGATGTGGCACATCACTTGAACCAGGATGGTCGGAGGCTCGCGGATGCCGCGGGAGAACTGCATGTGCAGCACGCGGCACATGTGAGCCATCATGTAGTTGAGGGTAGCCTGGTGGTGCGCGGGAAACGTCTTGGTCATCTCGAACAGTCTAGATGCGCATTCGTCGTCTGCGCGGATTTCTAAAAAAAGGAGAAAAAAAAAAAAGTATTATAATTTTGTTTACATTCTGAAATGCGATTATACACGCTGATTCAGAAAAAACCTACGTTGGGTCTACTAAAATTACATGAACTAGCATCACTCAACTACTGTACTAAAATGTCATAATACTCGTAGTAAAAGCAAAGAGGGAACAAGTTCAAGGCGGTAACTACGAAGCGGTTTGAGCTAAAACTACGACGAAGAGGGGTATACGTTTTACGCTTACTGGCAAAAGTTACTACACGTAATTGTTGGTTGGGTAGATTCGAGGAGTTGAGAAGCGAAGACTCGTGCGTAGGATGGAAAATGAGAAATTAAAGCAGATGTTCCGAAATATTGTTAGTAAACGAGATAGAAAAAAAGTTTGAGCCCAGAAAAAGCTGCCGAGAATGCGGAAAAAATAGAAGAAATTCGACGAACGCTGTGTTGGAGAACTTGGGAAGAAAACAAACAGTTGGGAGACTTATCGAGACACGAAATGGGCATCGACCGTGTCCACAGTTTGACTAAAAAAACGAAAACAACCTCGAAGTGAACACCTTGTTCTCGTTATTTTTGGAGAAGCTTCAAATTTGTTTAAAAAAATAATTAAAGATGAGAACGACGAAGACGATTGTGGAATACGTGTTTCGTTCGCGTTTGTACTCTTGACAAGCACACTTTAAAACTGAAACAAAAGTATATTTTGCTTATCACGAAAATTCAACAAAAAAGAATAAAGAAAGTGTAGTTCATTCTCAAAAAAATTGTACTAGAAAAAGAAGATTTAGAGCTTAATTTCCGAGTTGGGTAACGAAGAAGAGATTACACATCGCGCAGTCCTAATGATCCCGAGATTAAGAGTTCCACGCAAATGAAAAAGAACGGTCCTGTAAAAGTGTACCCACAACTTTAAAGAAAGTACGCGTGAAGTCTGCAAATCTAAAATAACACTTTTAAATTAAGATTAAATGGCTACACTTTGATTAAGAAAGCCCTCAATTTAAACGTACGATACCTAGTTCGGAAAATGACCAGAACGAGAACTTTCTAGCTAAAAGTTATGTTTGTTTAATAAGAGTTGAGTGAGACTTACTGAGAGCTTCCAGGAAGCGGTCGTAGAACTCCACCGGTACCAACGGATTGGGGAGTTCTCGCAGAAACTTCTTGAGCATGCTGGCTACGCAGTTCAATTCGTATTTAGAGAGGTCCAAAGCGGCGGCACCATCCGTCCACTTGTTCCTCATCTCGGCTAACACTTCGGGTGGGGTTGAACTTCGGTAAACCTTGTAAAGATCGATGGAAGCGTCTTTCCGAGCCCTCTCCTCGATCTCGGTCACGCACCTGATCACGAGAGCGGGAGCCGGGCTCTCCTCGCACTTAAATTGTCGGTTGAGCTCCATTCCAAACACTACAGAACAAAAACAATAAAATTTGTACCCAAAACTAGAACGGAACCGGGATTTTTTTAAGCTTTAATGTGCGTACCTGTCGGAGGAGGAGGATTCATTTTGGCTTCCGGACTCAAGCAGGTGGGGAAGTCTGAAGCGGTAGCCGAGCAAGTGCGATGAAACGCCAAATCACAGTCTAAATTCGATGAAGAAAATTTTTTAATTAAAAATAAGGAAAGAGGGAATTATTTTTTTTTAGTAAGGAAAGAGACCTTGACAGCGCAGACCCTGGTGGATGATGCCCCGCATATGCCGCGAGCACTGTCCGCAGCGCTGGAGAGTACTGAAGCTGTGTTCCAACAGACGATGCGGCTGCTGCTGCTGAGATTCACCGGAGGCGCCTACTACCATGGGAGAAGAAATCGACGGCTGCTGCTGCCCGTTCTTCCGGCACAACTCCTCGATGCACACCAAGATGGCTTGCTGGTGGAACTCATCCTTAATGCCCATACTCTGCAAAATTTCAAATTAAAATTTTTTTAGAGAAAAATTCTAGTAAAACAAAGATGAGGAAATATTTCGCGCCTAGAACTTCGCTTTAAAATCTTAAAATTTCGATCCGAAAATTCGAATTTCGCGGTTGAATTATTCTTGTTCGTTGGATGACGTTAGTTTTGAAACATGAATAAATCAGTCGAATTTTAATGAAAATTAATTATTTTTTTTAAAATTTACGTTAATTAACACCTCTCATTTAATAATTAAGAACAATTTTTAGAATATGACCTCTGCAACTGAGTCGGCACGTGTAAACTTGCTCACTTTGACCGTTAAATATTTTGCGGACTTCCAGTTTGCAGCTGCCGATTGCATCTCGGCACGTGACGGCATCTACCATATAGGATTAACGCAAATTTCCTCGATCTCAGCATTAACACGTGCCGACTCATTTATAGAGGTCATATTCTAAAAATTGTTCTTAATTATTAAATGGAAGGTGTAAATTATTGTAAATATAAAAAAAAAAATTAATTTTCATTAAAATTCGACTAATTTATTCACGTTTCAATACAAACGTCATCCAACGAACACCCTATAATATTTTCCATAGAATACCGGATTTCTTCCATAGAACTGTCATGCTAAACTTTTAAAGCTAATTTTTTTTTCTCCCATAGACTTCGATGCAGTTCCAAAAGTGAATAATAATTTTGTGCTATCAGAGTCTGATTTCAATGCTAAATTTTTTTTCTCATTAGATTTCAATGATAATTTTTTTTTTTTCGTGTCTGGTCCAAAATAATCATTCGATGTTATGAAATAATTTACCTGATAAAAGTTAAAATTTTCCATACATTTCGACGCACTTAACATTTTTTCAACCTATATTATATTATATTAAAAAAAACACGACCTTATATATGTATAATAATCATTATTATTGTTATGGTTCCGTGTTTTTTTCATAGAAATCGTTAAAATTTTTTTTTACAACTTTGAGGTAATAATAAAGCAAACATTTAGTGTGTGGAGAGAAATGTTGACATTAACGTTTCTCTCACTCCGCTTCAAACGAGCCTCGTGAAAAAAAAGGTGGTGGAGACAGACAGGAAGTGCACCGACGGACACCTGTCGAGTGCTGTTGCTATGCGTCGCCGTTCAAGGTCGACGAGGCTCGTCTTCACCCGCACGGCGCACAGGTGTTCGATCTACGCACGCAGCCAGCGCACAATGAAATATTATAATAAAGGCATGTGTTACTCGTAATAATAAAAAAAAAGTATTATTTTTAAAAGTGTAAAAATACGCTTCGAGTACTTATAACGACGTAAAACGAGGCTCTTTTACCTGTAGCTTGTCATGGTCGATGTTGAGCAGGTCGGCTCCTTTGATGTCTTTGGACTTGAAGAGCTCGGCGTAGCGGTAGAGGTTGAGCGCGGCCATCCACTCGATCACGTTCGCCGATGACCACTGGTTCACCGCCTGAAAACAAACACACGCTGAATTAGATACAGTTAGAAAAATTATTTCCGGTCACAAAACAAGAAAATCAATAAACTAAATTGGGATATCTGTACAAAAAAAATTATGCACAAAATTTCAAGGGTTAAAGGGCCGAATTTCGTAAAATTTAGGTGTGAAAGAGCCGAATTTCGTTGAATTGAAACGTGAAAGGGCCGAATACAGTTAAATTGAGATGTGAAAGGATCTAATTTCCATAAATTGAAATGTTGAAGACCGAAATTCGTTTAATTGAAAGGTAAAAGGGCCGAATTTCTTTATATTGAGATGTGAAAGGGCCGAATTCAGTTAAATTGATACGTGAAAAGACCGAATTTTGTTAAATTGAAACGTGAAAGGGCCGAATTCAGTTAAATTGAGGTACGAAAGAGCCGAATTTAATTAAATCGATACGTGAAAGAGCCGAATTTCTTTAAATTGAAATGTGAAAGGGCCGAATTCAGTTAAATTGAAGTATGAAAGAGCCGAATTTAAATAAATTGATACGTGAAAGGGCCGATTTCAGTTAAATTGAGGTACGAAAGGGCCGAATTCAGTTAAATTGAGGTACGAAAGGGCCGAATTCAGTTAAATTGAGGTACGAAAGAGCCGAATTTAATTAAATTGATACATGAAAGGGCCGAATTCTGTTAAATTGATACGTGAAAAGGCCGAATTTTGTTAAATTGAAATATGAAAGAGCCGAATTCAGTTAAATTGAGGTACGAAAGAGCCGAATTTAATTAAATCGATACGTAAAAGGGCCGAATTTCCATAAATTGATACGTGAAAGAGCCGAATTTCTTAAAATTAATACGTGAAAAAGCCGAATTTTGTTAAATTGAAATATGAAAGGGCCGAATTCAGTTAAATTGAGGTACGAAAAAGCCGAATTTAATTAAATCGATACGTGAAAGAGCCGAATTTCTTTAAATTGAAACGTGAAAGGGCCGAATTCAATTAAATTGAGGTATGAAAGAGCCGAATTTAAATAAATTGATACGTGAAAGGGCCGAATTCAGTTAAATTGAGGTACGAAAGAGCCGAATTTAAATAAATTGATACGAGAAAGGGCCGAATTCAGTTAAATTGATACGAGAAAGGGCCGAATTTGTTTAAATTGAGACGCGAAAGAGCCAAATTTCTGTAAATTGAGACGTAAAAAGGACAAATTTCCATAAATTGAGACGTGAAAGGGCCGAATGAAAATAAATTGAAATGTTAAAAAGCCGAATTTTGTAAAATCGAGATGTAATAGAGCCGAATATAGTAAAATTGAAACGTGAAATTGAAGTATTAAATTCCCGAATTTTTCAAAAATAGAATGCAAAAATTTTGGTTAAAATTAAATTAAAAAAAAGCCGAACTTAATTTAAAGTGTAGATGTTAAAAGGGCCGAAAACGTTGTGTTCAAGAAAATCATCCAAAAGTTTCTGCAATTCTTTCCATACAATATGCAAGATTTTGAATTTTTAGTTAAATTGACATTTGAAAGGACCCGAAATGCGTTAAACAACTGATTTAGTAAAAAGGGCCGAATTAATGATAAAATTTCTCCCATACACTTTTTCAATGTAACTTTCTCCACTCACTTCAATCAAAACACACGCACGTGCTTCAAATTTTAAATTTCCCGCGGAAATAAAATGCGGGAAAAGAAAAAAAAAATACACATGACTACAGTGGCCCAGGAGGGCCACTAAAAAAAATTTTTTTTTTCAAATAAAATTTTTTTTTTTTTTTTTTTCAAATAAAATTTTAAAAATAATAAAAAAAAAATAATTTTTTTTTAAAAATAAAAAAAAAATTTTTAAAAATAATAAAATAAATTTTTAAAAATAAAATTTTTTTTTCTCAAGGTGACCGTTTCAAGGTCGAATTTTTTTTTTTTTTTTTTTTTAAGTTTCATTGGACCAGGAGGGCCACACTGACGTCATTCAGATG
>JAQGAY010001289.1:0-15294 GCA_034698085.1 Polydesmus angustus | reverse complement strand
TACGAAATTTTTAATTTTTTAATAATTACCAAAAAAATACGAAAACTACATTACCATTCTTTGAATGTGTCGATAAAATTAATAGCTACGACCATAGAAAAATACTATAGTACTCCAGTTTTACATAGTTACGTGCCGCCAATTATTCTTCTCTAGCACTTGGCTTCTCTTTAGCATGAAAATCACCGAATGTAGTTATTTAAACTTTTTAAAATAGTTTTAAGGAAAAAATATGGAGATAAATCTCAGTTACTTTTTAAATATACATTTCGTTCAAGATCGCGTTCGCTTGGCGATTTATGTCGTAGCTCGAAGCCATAATTCCTTTAACAATCGAATACACTTACTAAAACTGATTCAGGTATTCGATCAAAATAATGGCTCAATAACTTAAAACATCGGTGTTATCAGACTAGTCTCCCAACCTTGGTTTTCTCCTTTTAATTTGAGGAGAATGGACTTTAACAACTCTGGTCAATTAAGTTTAAAGCATTTCTTAAAACAAAATTATTTTCCTAATTGGAACACATTAGTGAACCCATTTGGGAGTCATTTGCTTCCACAAATATCGCATAGGTAACAGACACTCTCAAATTAAATAACTGTTAAGGCTGGCGACTTCTACTTATACCTTGGCACATACTGAGCCATTAAAAAGAACGCACTTAAAAAAAATAAAAAGTGCGGATAGATTGACCAAGTCAAATAAACTCCGAAAGAAAAATATAAAATAACCAAAGAGTAGTCCAACCGGTTTTACTTTTGTTGAAGTCATCACAGGATTTTATGCAGTAGTTTCTTTCACTTCTGCATCAACCGATTTTGTAGGAGTTTCATTTGCTGGTTGGCCGGTTCTTTGGCCACCCCCTCGTGGACGTGCGAAGAAACTAGGTCTGTAATTAGATTGCATCCCTTGACCTCCGTAGCCGCCTCTTCCTCTCCCGCGTCCACCTCTGAAACCGCCGCCGCCCCTTCCTCGGAAGCCTCCGCGACCTCTGTATCCTCCTCTTCGGTAATTTGTGGCTACCCCGAAAGTCTCCACGTTGAGCTTTCGTTCCTGCCTCCAATCGGGACGTTTGAAAGCTCTACATTATTGAAAATGTAAAAATTGTTACCGTTTAAAATTTTAAGTTTACCCTTTATTCCTTTCAAGTGCTTCACAGGAGATGCTGTCGAAAAACGACTTCGTTTTATCGTAACAGCTGCCCAAACTATTTTCCAATTCGGCCGGAGTTAGAGTTAAGCTTGGTTCTACCGTTGTTGCCGTCGTCGTCACTGTAACTTCTGGTTTGGGATTCACCGTCTCCTCTTCAGGTTCACCATTACCAGTCGCCGTCTCATTTCCAGAATCGTCTCGTTTATCGTCTGCAAAAACAAAACAGTCAACACTTGCTCAAAATTAAAATTTTTTTAACAATTATATACCCAATTTTGTCTTAGCTAATTTATTTTCTAGCTCTTTGAACTCTGCATTCGCCTGTTCAAAATCATATTCTCCTTGAAAATTAAGTGCCGACGATCTAGTTCTATTCGCTCCTGCCGACGAAGGTCTGCCACTGCCTCCACGATTTCCACCACCACCGCCGCCAGAATTTCCACTGATTATTCCAGTACCACGAGATTGCCTATTGCCTCCCGTATTTTGGCCGACAGAAATGAATCCACCCTGGCTTCCTCCACCTCCTGTTTTAAAACGTTACTTAACTTTACAATTTGAGATAACCATAAGAATTTCTTACGTCCTCCTCGGCCCCCAGAAAATTTTCGACCCGGTGGAACTCCTCTCGTGGGTGTAGGCCCTCCCTGCCTCGAACCACTTTGCTGTTGCTGGATATTTATTCCTCCTCCACTACCGCGACCTCTATTTTGCTGTTGCTGCTGTCTATTTCCAGCACCTCTGTCCGATCCGATACTACTTCGACCAGACGTTGTTCTTCCCCCACTACTTTCCCGTTTCTTATCATCTTTAGATACCCCTAAAACACAACATTTAAAAAAATTAAAAAATAAATAATCCAAACTTTTATACCAACCTGATACTTGTGTTCCTTGATCTGTTGTCGGACTTCTCCTCTTCACCGGAGTTTCAGGTCGAACGCCCGGATCTGCGATTTGACCTGTCATAATCAACATTTAATTTTCAACACTTGACATTCACGAATTCAAAAACAAAAAAAACCGCAATTACTTTGAATTAAGTTTTGTGTAGGTAATGTAGGGAACGCTTGAACTTGTGGAACTTGTCCCATCATCGGAGCGGGGTAGGAAGTGTACGGGATTCCGGAAAGAGAACCAAATGACTGCTTAAATCCACCGGGTTGAACATAACTTGAAACTGGAGTTACTGCAACTGAGTGCTAAAAACAAAGGAAACCGGAGAAATTAAATTAAACCTTCTAAATTTTAAAAAAAAGCAAAAATACAACTATATTTACTTGAACTATAGCTGGGTCATTTGGTAATCCCGGCATCATATTTGGTTGAACTTTCGGGGGCTCGCATACTCTGATATCTTTAATATCAGACCCGCGAAAAATGACATATTCATAAACTTCATCTCGAGGAGCAGCTGGTCGTTCCGATGGCCGATCTTCGGTACCAAATGAACGAACTGCAAAGCACACACAAACAAATGTCAAAATCGATGCAAACAAACTCTTTGTTCGTGCGATTTCAAAACTATTATACCGCTTTGTGAGAATATATTTACATTTAGAATAAAATACTAACGTCAAACTTAATACTGTCACAAAACTAATATACAAATCATCAAGGAATTTAGAAATATAAAAAATTTATTACCTTTAGCTAATGCTACTGTAGACTCGGTAGTATCGATGGTATATAAAATTCCCTCGTATCTTATTTCCGATTTAGAAATTAGACTAATTTTACTACCGAGATACGGCTGACCCGCACTCATTTTTGAAGGATTATGACTTAATTATAACCTCGGATGGCTTCGGATTTATCTCTCTCTCTGAAGAGAAGAATTCAGCAATATACTACAAATGGCGGCATCGACGCCGTTTTGTTGTTGCGTGACAGTGTTACCAGATATGTTTTGAAATAATCTGCTATAATTCCCTATTTAATATTTTCCCATTTTAACTAAACAAACGACAAATAAAATATTCTAAAAAATGTTATAATTAATAAAATTATTTTGAAAATAACAAAATATATATTTTTCAAATAAAATTAATTGTTTAAAATTAATTCCAAAATATATAAATGAATAATAGTTTAGCTTTTTTGGTTTTCTTTCTACCCCTTTGGATCACCTGAAAAATTTTGCATAAACTTCTTCATTTTTGAACAAGGTTCAAAGATTAATTTTAAAGTTGACGGCAATTTAAAAAAATGTAAATTTTTTTGATGAACTGATAAGGTAAGTTTTAATTTTTTGCATTATAATTAGCCGCATAAACCTAGTTTAATTAATAATGTGATGTGGGGTATATTTTAAACGCTCAACGATAATTTTATAAATAACGGTATCAAAAACCGACTAAAATTAACATTTACGCTTACATACCGAATTAGTGAGATTACACTCAGATATTAAATTCAGATTTTTTTATTCGTTTAATTACAAAATAAATAAATAAAGTACAAACTTTACACGAGCATTAAAAAAATACAAAATATTTAAGTTATTTAAGCACTGTTTTTCATAAATTAATCGACAATTCAACAATAGAATTTTCGTATTGACAGTATATACAATAATATCACATACAGTACAGTAAATGAAAATACTGTACAATTTTTTTAAAAAAAAAATAAGCTTAAAAATAATTATTAAATAATTATGTCGATGACGAAAAATTTACAGTGCAAATGATAAAAAGCCCCCAGGGCAATTAAACCGTAGCTATAAACTTGACTCCAAATCGTCCGAATACATGCGTTCACTCTGCAATAAATCATTAAAAATAATTAATAACCAAACATTATTAGTAATAATTTTTTTTAAAAAAATAAGATAATTACCGAAATTAAAATTCCGACTAGATTTTCGGATAATTCTTCTAACATGGCTTTGCCATGAATTCCACAGAATGCAACCGTAGCATCACGACCAGCGTTATCTAAGATTACATCCTTTCCTCCAACATGCTAGTACGTAAATAAATATTCAAATTTTAATATACACATAACATTTAAAAATAAACACAAATTTATTAATCAAGCTGATTATACTGTATGTACCTCATCCATAAAGTGTGTGACGTCATATACTTTGTCGTAAAGTACGATCCAACAATCTGATGGGCTATCGTGTTGGGATATATCTTCCAAAGTGAATTCTTTGAATTGTCTGTTGCGTAAATTTGAAAGGATGCTATTTGTCCACCAAGATTTTTGTTCGTGTATCGACAGAACTGATGATGCCATCTTTATTGTACTATTGGCTATAGATATCATCTGTAAAATTTAAAATAAAAAAATTAAGATAAATAATTTAATTTATAAACATGTGTTTGGTGAAATTTACTATATTTTGGTAAATTAGTAAATTTCAAATAATTATTAATTATTTAGTGTAAATAACTGTTTTGAATGGAATCCGAACGATTGACCTTCAAATTTCAAGTTTGTTTGTTAGGACAATTGAGCCCAACCCCCTCAACTTATAATTTAATTAATCTTCCGAATAAATTAAGTACGGTATTGCATAACACGTTAAATTCAAGGTCGTAGAAATTGCTCAGCAATTGCCAATACATTTAATATATCGATAACGTATTGATTGCAAAATTTAAAGTGTGAACTTTGAACTTGAAACCCGTTCACGATCTAATAAAATAACTTCATTTTCCTTATTAGTGCAAAATTCCGATCGCGTGATATATTTTTTTTTTTATTTTAACTGTAAAATAATGTTGTGCTTATTTTACGGTAAATTAAAATGAATAAATAAAGTAATACCTGTTGTCCAAATACAGCTGCCATTATGATAGATGATGGATAATTTTCAATTATAACTTTTTGTTCGTACAGGCTGCAAAAGAAATTAAATAAATTAAAATAATGTTTAATAATTATTTAAGGTTAAACTTGAATAAAATTTCCATATTAAAAGTGTTTAAAAAAATTGCTTGAATCATTTTTATAAATTCCCGGTGTAGTACAGTATAAAGTTCAAATTTTGATTCTCAGAAATTGTTGAAACAAAATTTGAGACAAAGCTCATTCATAAAAAAAATCATATGACTCAATTAATATTTAATCAAAAAACTTGGTTAATTTAATTAACATAATTGAAAAATCGTTGATAACCGCGCGCTCAGTAATTAACCTCAATTAAGATAGAGATGAGAAAAGAGCACGTGTTATTGTTAATTGATAATGAAAAGAAGCACATAAAAATTTGGAATAGAATTTTCGAGATAATACAAGCCGAAGTTTTGAGCCGAAGGTGAAAGTTAGAAATCGCCTGAACTGCCCTATATATGTAATCGAGAGTCAATAAATTAAATAATTAAGAGAAAGCTAGCGCGAGATAGGAAGGAAAAGGTCAAAAGAGGTCACATGTGATAGATGGCCCCACGCCCCTATCCTACAGTACATGCACATGCTCAAGGATCATGACAGGACATCATCAATGAGTTTTGAACCATAGAAACTAATGAATGGAAATTTTATGAAAGACTAGTTTAACCAAGAAAACAATTCTAAAAGTTAATTTAAAATTATTTTCTTTTAAAAAAAAAAATTAATAGCTATTGATGATACATACCTTTGAGTTGTATCTCTTCTTAGATAAAATGGGTCACAATTTGTTCCTAGAATACTGTAGATAATTCCAAGTGCTTCCTTATTTGCAATTTAATTTTTAATGAATAGATCTCTCTAAGGTTATCTTCTTGTGTTTGCTTTAGTTTTTCGAATGAAGTTGCTTGAGCATCGACTGCATTTATATAGTAAGCGTCCAGAGTGATAAATGTGAGTTAAGAACTTGATCTTGTTGCGTCAGATAACACAGCATCAGCATCTAATTTCATCTTTTTAACAATTAACCACGCCTTACTTCCTCCGTTATTGGTCGATGGAAAGAGGTCGGGCAGTTCAACGTATAATCAGTGGATGGAAAGTTTTCAATGATAATATCATAGCCATCCCGCCATTAACATACATTTTGGCATTCTTCAAGCCTTTTTTTTTTCTACTCATCTTCATTCATTATTATTTACTGATGAAAAAAATGCATATTCTAGAATTTCCAAAAAAAAAAAAAAATTATTGAAATTATTATTTTTTTAAATATGTACTAACTGTATTAATGAATTTATTGTCATCTCAGTGCAAGTCTATTTGTAGAAATAGAAAAAACAATTTTTTTTATTAGTATAAAATTACATATATACTGTAAAGTATTTTTTTTAAAAAACTGGGAGGAGTCAGTTAATTTTTGCACTTGAAAAACATGGTTAAAGATGACCTTGTTCGTAATAACGCACGTGTGTTCTTATTGCATTAAAATCAAAAACGAAAGCAAGTGCACCTTACGTAATTTCCGTTTCATAGAAATTATTTACTAAATTCGTCATACAGTAATTAATACTATTGAAGTGCATGCATATGCAACCACACCCACTTTGACCATATACCGGTATTCACAAAAAAAATAAAAATCAAAACAAAGTGCGTTTTTGTGTGTAATAAATAGATGGATATTTAATATAAATGTGAATGGGAATGACTTAGGCGATGGTAATAATATCCACAAAAGCGTAACAAAACACCTTACACTGGCTACATTATTAATTGATGTCCTCACAAACAGATCAGATGACTTAAAGCAGATTCGTCCGGAATTTTGGGGCTGGGTCCGCATCCAATACCTTCCCTCATCCATTACGTTGTTTGATCAATATGATTTTACATCATGTAACTTTATATAAAATGTTACGTCGAGTTCTTGTGCGATTTTTCTACAAATTTTCATAAAAAAGCAGTAATATTTTTTAAATAATGTTTCTTATGGTTAATAGCGCTGACGAGCTGCAACAAGATCAAAGGTCTCACCACACTATATCACGCTTCCAATTAAATGACATGGGAAAATTAGATTATCTCTTGTTATGAAATTAAATGTTCAAAACTTTATACTAAAAAAATGTTAAAGAAAAAAAATATAAACGAAGAGAAAAGGAGTGCGAAGTTAAAAAGTAGTTCATTTTGAAAGCGATTACCGTCCCGTATTTACTTTTGAGGTCGTTTACACTCCGGCCTTGCTCTTATATATTATACTGCATGCAGCTCATAGCAATCAAAGGGTAACGCAGCCTATACAAATTATTATACTGTACATCAATGGGTATCGGTGGAAAGAAGCTGATGCAATAAAGAGAAATGTTTCACCTGTTTGCACCTGCTTATTTTAGCTGATGCAATGTCTAGCAAACAATTTTATAAAAATTAAAATATTTTTAATAAAAAACTTTGCGGCGGTGATTTTCTATGGAATTAATAAAATTAATACCGTATAAATTATTATTTTTTTAAAATTAAAATTAACGCTTATTCAGTATAATGTTTTTTGATAATATTTTAATAAATAAGCTCTTGGGAAACTATAATATAAAATTATAGAATATTTTGACACTTTAATTGTAGGCTTTTAAATATTTCAAGTAATACTTTTTATTAGCTGGAAGATTAATTAAATAGTTCTCAGAAAAAATAAAAATTCTTGCTAAAATAATAAAAACGCCAAAACTGCTTTATGTTAAAAAAAAAAAAAAAAAAAGGGTGAATAAATTAATAGCATTGCTGAAAAGCAATAACAGTAATGTTAAAAAGTGAAATGTGAATATTGTACATCAATTAAAAAAAAAATAATAATAATGGTAATTTTGTAATTTCAATAATAAAATAAAATTAGTTGGAAAAGGAAAGTGAGGGGGGGGGGGAGGGGGGGGGAGGGTGAAAAAGAAAATTATTCCATCAATTAAAAATCAAGGAAAGAAAGAGAATTATTCCATTAATTAAAAATCAAGGAAATAAAAAGATAAACATATTAAACACGTACAGTACGTAGGATTGTTTGCTTTGGAAATTTCCATCCAAAATATTATTGACATTACTAAAGAAACAACAAATAAAAAGGAGCCCTGTTATTAAAAGCGATAAGGCAAAATATTAATTAGATCATAACTGTCAAACTAATTACTGTATTTTGTAGTTTTTACGGAGTTTTTTTTTTTTTACAAATGTTCATGTAAACAACGCGAACAGATTTCTTACTTTTGAAATCTTAACGGAATCAACTACAGTACTCAAATATTTTTAATTTTTATTAAAAATTTTGCAGTATTCAGCGAAAAATAATTATAATACCTTAAAGAATAACTATATTAAATTGCTGAAACACCAATGAATGAAATAAAAGTACGTAGTGATTAAAAAAATTCACAATAGCAAATACAAATTCTTATTCGCAATGTTCATAAAGAAAGTTTAGAGATAGTAAAATCAATGAACGAAGTAGAGGGAAGGGCGGGAAATGAATTTTTTTTAATGAGAGGAGGTCATTCTCAAAGCATAATTCGGGTTGGCGCCCCATGCACAACGTCGACACGATTCAGTATCGGTTTGTTGACATTTCAAAATTACGCTAAGCCGTTATCAAGATGGTAAAATGATATAGGTATACAATTTATTCTATGCGTTCACACACACATGTTGGATATTAATTTTCAGGATCAGCCCATCATCAAATACAGCGTGTGCTCTTTGAATCGACATCCAAAATAATTCAAAAAATGGTATGAAGCATGTTTTTCATTTTAACATTGAGTGCGCAGTTTTCAATCAATGGCCATGGACAAAAAAAAAATGCGTGTTGACAAACTTTTAAAGTAGGAAATCAATCATATGACCAGAGGCTGTTTACGTCTGTTGAAACACGTGTTTTTAGAGTAAAGATGTCTTACAATATTATGATAGCATAGAAAATCTGCTGACAACTCACAAGATGCGGCACGAATGCAATAGTACCGAAATTACTAATTTGGAGGTTTTAAGAGTTTTATGATCCAATTTCTTTAAAAAAAAATCAATTTCAAAACATAAATAAAGTTGTTTTCTTAAATGTATAAATACTGTGATTTGTTTAAAGTTTAAAATTCTCATTAAACGCGTTACATAAATATTTTATATAAAACTTAAATCAGGTAAAAAAACTTTTTGTCAAAAATTAAAAAAAAAAAAAATACTAAAAATGTATTTAATAGGCCTACACTTTAATATACCGTAATAATTAAACTATAATATTAGACCAAAACTATTATCTCTGCAACCCTAGTTCTACATAATTATAACCAGTTGATTATAACTTCAGCGAATTAAGTAAACAAATATTTTTTGTGCATTAGATCTGAATAAAGAGGTACAGTTATTTGTATTATACAGTAGGCCTACTTGGAGTCTTGGATAAAGGTATTAGGATAAAGGCCTACAATTCCTACATGAATAATTATAAAGCATCAGGCGCATAGCTGACTCTAAGACTCCGTCCCTGGTAACTATCAAATAGTAAGAGTTAAAGAGCGGTGTGCCATAATCAAGAATAAAAATGTCCATCCACTTTAATTTTTTTGCCTAAGAAAAACTAACAATGAATGGGTGGCGTTGCTCTCACTCTACTTTCTTCTGGGTGACGAACACATGGAGTGATATTCTGGCTTTTCAAAGTTCTCCATCTCCCTCGCTGTCCTAATATACACCTGAGTTCGGTCGGTCAGAATGGGGCAGCAAAAACAGGAACAAATATTTTTTTTAAATTGTTAAATTAATAAAACTACAGTGGTACAGTATCATAATAATTATTATTATGCCCCTTCTTTGTAGCGCCTGCAGGCCGTTACCAATGCTGCTCTTCCCCATTACAGTCACAGTGTACTGCGTCGTGCCAACCTGATAAGGTTAATCAAAAACATGAGGACTCATTGATTGCTACCCTTTATCGTTGTTTTGCCCCATTTTTCGAGTCCAATTTTCCAAACTGATTCTATCTAAGAAATACAGTAGGCATTTCGTTTGTTGACTTTTTATTTATACAGCAGTAGGCCTATACGCACGTATGTAGGCTATTAATTTTCCTATTGGGCACAAATAATAGCTAATTTAACATTACTTGTACTGAAGGGATATCAGATTATTTTAGGCAAACTGAACATGTTTAACTTTGATTTTAATTAAATACTGTGTAGAAAACAACTAAAAATAAAAAGTTTGTCGCCCAAAAAATACGTGCCGCTCTAGGCGACCGTCTATATAACATAAAGCTTCCGGTCCTGCCGGGAGATGTCCAGAAAAAGAACAAATTTGTCGATAGTCTTTATCGTATTTTTTAAAAAATAATACCGGTACTTTACTAGCGTCAAAATTAATTTAACTTGACATAACTAATTGTATTATTAGGCGCAGATTTTTTTAAGGAAAAGTTGGAAATTAAAACTTAATTTGATAGGTTTTCTGATAAAACGGATGCGCGGAGTTCGGGGTCCTTTGCGCGGTTAAGTGGGTTTAACAGTAAATTCCTGATTAATGACAGTTTTATAACATCTAAATTTCAAGCCATAACCCTATGATGTAGTGTAGTGGTTATTGTCAAAACGCTAACAACGTATATTACTGAAAAGTTAAATACGTAAGCTAATTAAATAAATATCCAATGAGTAAATTGCGTGTCTCGTTATCAAATTTTCAATTTAACAAAATATCGATGTTTTAGCGGTTTTTTTTAAAAAAACAAACGTTTGAATTTTTTTTAAAAAAAGCTAAATCTACAATATTACCGTATTTTAAAAAAGCGAATTTAATTACGGTAGGCCTACGTTGCGTTAATTAGTAATTTGTGCATTTGGGATTTTGGAAGTGAAACTATACTAAACGGTGTGTTTAAAAAAAAATTACTTGCAGTTAAATTTGGCTCAAAAGAGAATTATTTAGACTTTTAGAGTAATTTAATCTACAGTATGTATATTTGCCTTACGTTTTTTTTTAAAATTCAAAAGTGTATACGGTTGCGTGTTCAAAGTTTGTCGCAGATTCATCAAAAAAAATGTGAATATCAGTCCCTTGCTTAAAGCGAAAAACTTTGAATTACATGGACTTTATAATGTTATGAATGTTTAGAATTTGTTTATTTTGCTCAGTTAAAATTTAAATTTATTGAAATTTTAAAAAAATAGTAAATCCGCACTGATCGAAACCGCGCTAAAGACATATTAATACACAACTAATGTCAATCATGATTGTGCTGCACAACTCCGTAATGTCCATACCGCGAATCAGGATTTAGAGTAACCAGTTCGGCCGAACCTCTTTTGACCATGGTGCTTTTGACTAAAATCACTCGCAGCAATACAATCCGGTTTTAGCAAAAGCGTTTCCCCCAAACACTAGTAATGTTGTGACGTCACTTTTATAATTTTTTAAAAAAATAAATGACTTTTGCTTTTATTTAAAAAAATCAGTGAAAAGAGGTTGGGGGAAACAGATTTGTAAAAGACGGAGCTAGTTTAACTAAACCCTTTTCCCTGTACACCGAAATGCGAAAGTAGTTTCATTAATTGAAACTTGTTTCAAAAGTCCGGTCTCAACGCTACTACGGTATCTTGCTACTACGTTGTCAACGTAGGATTTGATTTTATATTAAAAAAAAACAGCTGTTGTTTATTTATCACTAACAAAATATTATTATACAATTTGTCTTTAAAAATTAGTAAAACCCATGCAACTCAACTTTAACCACCTGATCTAAATTATTCTAAATCATAACAAAATAGAAAATAATTAAAAAATTTTACATTAATTTTAATACTGTAGTAAAATGAAATCAAGACAGAAGCAAGAAGTGAATGACGAAGCAGAACTGTTATGCATGGGCTACTGCATGTTGACCAAAGATTAAGCGAATTGCAACATTCTTTCATGAATTAAAAAGATTTTAAGCCACTTTTTAACTAGCGCAATTAGAAAGTAATAGGAGTTAGTTACTGAACAACGTCACTTGTGCTGTGTCATCTTTATAAACAATAATAAATTCGAGGTCATCTTTAAAATTTTAATTTATATTAATTAATTAATTAATTGCATTCTAATATACTAAAGACTAACTGCAATTATTTCTTTGAACTCCTTGAAACAAATTTATAAAAAACTGTATATTAAATTTTAATATTTATTTAAAATAATGCAAATAACTCATTTCCAAATTTAGAAAGCCAAGCTAAATAATTTCAATATTTTAGATAAAATACAGAATACTGTATTTATTTTATTACAACAGTCATGTAAAAATAGTGCATCTTTAATCTCGCTCATAAGTAATATAGTTAAGAATGTGGCTCATGGAAACTGCTAGTTTTGACGTACTAGCGCAAAGAAGACCTCTTGACATTAGATCAAATGGTCCACCTAAAAACAAAATTTTTAAATCCATAAATTCTTAACTTTAATAATAAATCACCTGAAGGATGAAGAACAACACCTCCTGCTTCCCGAATAATTACGTCTCCGGCAGCCATATCCCAGCAATGAATTCCACTCTCGAAATAGCCATCCGCACCACCACTGGCGACATGGCACATATTTAAAGCGGCTGATCCCAATGAACGAATCCTTAAATTAAACAATGTCAATAAATTTAAGGTAAAACCTACCAATAAAAATTTAACAGCGAGGTTTACCCATGACAAACTGGAATGAAAGCCTGCAGATTACTAAAAACCGATTTCATTTTGGTTTCATCCCGACCACTTCCAACTTCAAGAGCTAACAAAGCAGCCGAAATATCTACCACAAAATTACAAAATATTAATTTCTTAAAAATAAAAGTATGAAAAATTATATTGCCTTCTTGTTCAGAAACGTGAATTTTGATGTTATTACAAAAAGCGCCCTTCCCTTTAACGGCAGTAAACATTTGATCCAATATTGGATTAAAAACAACTCCGACAACAACCTAATTAATACAAATTGATAAGTCATTCGCAATATTAAATAATTATACTATAAAATAACTCATTCAAAATGATCCAAGAAGCAGTATCAACAATAAATTTAAAAAATGATATTTTTAATCTGTTTCTTTAACCTACCTCTTTTTTAATGGTTAAAGCAATGGATATGGCAATGTAAGGAAAGCTAAATTGATGTAAAGTAAGTAAATCAAGTGTCAAACTAATAATTATTTTAAAAAGTGTAACTAATTAGTTACATACCTATGAACAAAATTCATAGTTCCATCAACTGGATCGATAATCCAGGTAGGATCGTCAGTCCATTCATTTTTCTCACCCAATGAAGCTGATTCTTCTCCGACAAATCTAAAAAAATTGATAATAAACGCTTATGCATTTTTTGACAATCTTATTATCACAAACTTATGGTCAGGATATAGCTCCAGAAATCCTTTTCTCAATAACTTTTCTACTTCGACGTCTGTCTCGGTCACTGAAAAGCAAAGTTCAATATATTAGTAATGTGCCAAAACGTTTTGAGTCTACACAGTATAGGCTCGATCATGTTAAAAAATATGTCAACATTATATTGACTAACCTAAATCAACCTGACTTAATTTGGTTTTAATATTTTTCTTCTTAGACCATGCATCTTTAATAACCTAATAAGTATAAACATTACCTATATTATATAAACAAATATCCATTAAAATAAAAAGAAATGTGCGATTTGTTACCTCGCCTGCAATTTTGGCCAAATTGACAGCAGACTCCAAATACTTTTGTAAATCAGATTCGCTCATTTTTTTATAATAAATCCTTATAAAACACGATGTAGAAATTTAATGATACAGTAATCCTAAACTAATAACAAACCTAAAAAAATTACCAACTCGTAAACAACATCAGATTCTGTCAATGTCAAGGAGAAGCTTCAAGGGAGAAGGGTCATGACCTCTATAAAGAGTAGGCTACTTGTGTAATGTTGCCATGGTACTTACTACACTACCACGCATTTATGTTTATAAAATAATGTAGTTAACAATAAAATTAATAATTATTTAATAAAAATTAATTTTTCAATGCTTTTAAATTTGTGTTTTTATTTAGCGCCATTAAATTTATATCACGTAAACCCATAAATGCGCCGTAAGCTTTTTTTTTTAGCAATAGATGGAGGGTCATTCATAAACATAGTAACCCTTCTAACCTTCGATCCAAATCAGTAAAAACGGGCAAAGAAGGCAATTGCCCCTGTTTTTTTGATTTGATACTGATAAATCAATTAAAATCATAATAAAAATGTTTTTATTAAAAATTTTGTAATTTAAATTTTTTTTTTGCATGTATATTCATTAAAATTTAATGCTGACATAATTATTTTTTTCCCGATTATTATTAACATTAATAAATGCGCAAAAAATTGCGGTAAACTTCCGTGAAGTCTTTAGAATCAATGGTGCTTTGGAAATGCATGCAGAGCAATTTTCGCGGGCAACAGGAAATTAATTTGCTTTCGTCTGCATCCATCCGGTTCCACAAAAAAACAGGGCTAAGCGCGCTGATGGACCTAAATTGTCGTAGTAGCGGTACAATAAATTTACTATTCAGATCTTTACGCAGTGCTCGCTGCAAAAGTCGCAAAAATGGTTTATTTTTCGCACAGAGATAAATACGGCGGCATACGTAGGTAGGCTATATGGTGGACCAGTTCCACCTCGGTGTATGATGGAATTATGTGCTCTTAAAAGGACACGAAGAACATTAATTTATGCTGCGAAAGCAATTGTTCACTGCCACAGGTATTGGCATTTTCCGCGATGCATTAACATGGTTGGACATTATTTTGTTCAAGAAACGATTGGAAATTAAAAACTACTTGAAGGAAGGTGATGACCCTTATCAACACGACAAAATAGATGCGTTTGAAGCCCATATAATATGTAAATACTTTTGTACAAAGTGGCGCAGAAAAAGTGGGACTCCCCTCGTGAAACCTTGTGCATTATCAAATTAAGTTTTTTGGCGCATTTAAACTTGTAAAATGTTCCTAAATAACTAATTATTCAACTTCTGACATTACTATTTCATTAACTTCCGGTCGCCATCTTTATATTATATATTTTTTTAAAGCTTTTACATGTTTACAATGACAAGATTTTACGAGGGATCCAACTTTTTCTGCGTCACCCTGTTTGACTTTTTGGGGTTTTACCAACCGAATTTTGGCATGAAAAAAATAACAAATTAAAAGAAATACATGTAGGCCTAATGTAAATACAAATTTTTGGCATACGGCGAGAAACTATATTAA
>JAQGAY010001288.1:0-15301 GCA_034698085.1 Polydesmus angustus | reverse complement strand
GGTTTAACAAAAATAAAATCTTAATCAAATTTTGCACTATTTTCAGGACCAAACAAAATAAGAGTTTAATGTGTATATCATTTTTTGCAAATGTCGAAGGAGAGAAGTGAGACTAATCGTTTTGGAATTTGAGATTATCGTCAACTGCCAGACTAGTAATATAAGGAGCGAATTTGTATAATTTAATTTAAAATAGATTTGAAAAAGCCGCTAAGTAAACGACAGGTGTAGCGTACGCTCAACAGAGGGTGCTGTTCAGAAACGACGTAGTTGAGCGGATGCGGAAGTTTTTCCTATATAATAAAGACGAAGAAACTCAACGAGGGTGCGAACAACAATATATTGATTAGTGGAGACGAATCTGGACCAAACCATCGAACGAAAAGTGCTCAGACGTCGGAACACAGCAGGGCCCTACAACCACTACTATTATTCTTCAATCAACTCGACGGTGTTTGTAACCAGGTGGTAAACAATTTGATATAGCGATAGTGACTGAATTGGCGGAGAAAACTCTGAAGGACAGTCGAAGATCTGCGTATAACTCGTATCAGAGGCATTAAATTATACCACGTGTCCCCGAAAAGCTGATCAGGTTATCGGTAATAATTGTATAGCAGGAAATAAAGCTATACTATACTAATCTCTGTGTGTTCTGTACGTTACTTACAAATCTAACTGTTTTGTGTTTTTTGCTTGCTCTGCTGAGGTACGGTGAAAGATCTGCTTGAAGGAACGTACCATATCAGTCAGATTATATTACAATTAATCGTGTGCTGGCAGAACTGTAACGTTTTTACAAACTAGTAAAGTAACGTTGAATTGATACTGGATAAAGTAAACCAGTAGTTTCGATATTAGTATTCTCAACTGAATACCTTTTATATATCGTAACTAATGCGTGAAATGGCAACCGAGTAGGTTACCTCTACCTGGGCTGGGGAAAAGTCACCAGTGTGGGTCTTATTGAAAAAAGAATTAGATCGGGCGTATGAAGTCTGAGATTAAGCTTATATGGTGAGAAATATGATATTGTGGTTGTTGATGTAATAGAAATTTTTGGATCGGAATCGATAACGTGTGGTGCAGTGGATAGATGGCGCGGCTAGGGATAGTGAAGGCGTGTTAGATAGCAGACGCTCGACACTTGCTAATTGTGATCGAAATTGGATGGATGTACGATATTTTCTGTTCATATAATCACTTAAATTTATTAATTAAGGAGAGAAAATTAAGGTAATATTGATGTGATATGACTGGATGGGTGAATATTAACTACGATTGTGCTATTTAGAATATCAACAATTTTTAGATATCATTTTTTGCAAATGTCGAAGGAGAGGAGTGAGACTAATCGTTTTGGAATTTGAGATTATCGTCAACTGCCAGACTAGTAATATAAGGAGCGAATTCGTATAATTTAATTTAAAATAGGTATATATATGGGCATATGAAATTGCAGTGAGTTTGCTGACATAACTATTGTAGATTTGAAAAAGCCGCTAAGTAAACGACAGGTGTAGCGTACGCTCGACAGAGGGTGCTGTTCAGAAACGACGTAGTTGAGCGGATGCGGAAGTGAGTCGAGTCGTCTGCTACATTAAACCGAATAGCGAACGTGGATTGCGAGATTACTGAGGGACCAAATAATTAATACTGTGCATTTTTTGTGAATATTTACAGGTATTTATAATAGATAAATATAAATAAAATTAGTATATGCAATCCACGTGAGCGTAGGCTTACGAATGTGATAGTTGTAACCGAGTTTAAACGTCGTATAAAATTAAAAAGACATGACGGTCGTAAGGATACAAGGGTGGTATTAATAATTACTGAGAACATTATAGCTTAACTAATTATTATTTTGTTATAGCAGATTTGAAAACTGAATAATGGCCCTTACGGCAACCGACATTCAGAGAATGCTCGATGCCCAAACCAAGAAGCTTATGGACACATTTGGAGGATGATTACAGAACATCGAAGAGGACTTGGTAACTTTGAGAGTGGAGGCGGATAAAGAGCGAAAACTTCAGGATGTCTTCAATGAAAATGTTGATGAAAGGCTGGACAACCAATATGAAGTTATAGCCGACTTAGAAGCGAGACTCGAGCAAATGGAATATGATGTAAAAATTAGAACAGCTTTGACGGAGGACAGAATGAAGAGGAATAATTTACGATTCACCCACCTAAAAGTAGACTCCAAAAGCTACACTGAGTGCTCAGAACTCGTCCATAAGCTAATTCTGGACTCTCTGCACTTCACTCCAAAAACTATTCATACAGCTCATACGGTAGGATCGCGGAACCTAGCAGACACAACTATAATTGTTAACTTTTACAGCTCCGATGAAAAATACCATGTGCTAAGGGGAAACGCGGATTATAAAAAACATTGTGCTACGATTGGTCTACCCAATATTAAAATGACTGAAGATTTCTCCAAACACACTCTGGAAAGCAGAGCTCCTTTGGAAACATGGTTCTTCGCTATTAAAACCATTCAGGCTAAGGTATAATCTCATGCATTGTGACGATCTGATTTACGAAGTAGCTCATGGCAGGGTTCAGCTAACAGAAGAAAGTGTGGTAATTAAAGTTCAACGTGATCTTCAAGAAGCACAAACAGAAGCAGCAGCTACAACTTTGGAAAGTACCTCGGCTATAAGTACACCTAGTCAACAATCATCCACAACAGTATCAAATCCTCCTCAAGGATCAGTTTCCGTACAATCACGTACGCCACATAACGTAAGACAACAACAGGTCGTGGTGAGGCCACAATCTCAAAGATCACGTATGCATGGAGCACCGAGTACGGGCCCTACACTGCAACAACCGTCAACCTCATCGGCAACTCACTCAGCTCAAAGCATTAAAAATGCAAAATCTGTGAGTGCCGGCGTCTCGTCTGGACATACACCTCCTGTCACTAAACCTATAACACCAAAGCCCAATACCACGGGGAATGTAGCGCCAAAGGTAAATATCATTAATAATAATGCCAAAATGATTAGAATGCAGAGTTTTAAAGGTGATAAACGTGGCAAAAAACTTGGGACTAAAATGCTGGCTAAATTAAAATTAATATTTTGTCAACCAATTTTAGAAGTAACTGCTGGGACGACAATGCGAGAAGATATAAGTATGAACTGGACAAAGGAAAAAGCCACTAATCAAACCAACTTAACACAAATCTATACTAATCATAACTACCACAGAGTATCAACTAACAAAATCGATTGCGTCTCGTAACAACCCGTCGTCGGCAGCAGTGGCTGACATTATTTTTTCTTGACAGTTAAATGGGTAGGCGAAGGAAATACGCCTGGAAACTAATTTATATTTGGAAGATGATAAATGGTTATATGGGTCGCTATATGTAAATGATAGAAAAATTTAGATTTACTCATATAATTACATTATTCATCACATTTCACTGTTTTCTTATTTTTTCTTGTTGTTACGATTGTTAACTCTGTTATTTTGATAACTCGATGCAGTAAGTAAATAATAATATTAAGCTAAGGTTTATAACGTAAGACATTTTATTTTATTATATGGAATGCAGACATTTCACCCAGGAATTTTTCATCCAAAAAAAAAATGGCCGATTTCCTAGGGAAGCCGCAACAGGCTATATGATACATTTCCTTTTTTCAATTTTTTTACTCATCTCAAAGAAGAAAATGCCGCAAAAAGGAAATGACGTGCACAGACTCGGTAATACCAAGAGGTACAGTAACACGAGTGTAATATATTAAATTTCGTTTATTCAACATTTTCTTACTCGAAATTGCCATTACAATTCCTTCAGGTAAGTTTTATTTCGTTTATTATTATGGAAATTAAAGTTTCTGCATATTTATAATTTTGTTTTAAAAGATTACAGTGTTAAAGTCTTTGATATATTGTGCGAAAATAATTATATAACATGCGTTTCCTCAAATCACTGGTAAGTTTTCTGTTACATTTTATTTTTGATCAGTTTATGATTTTATTTTTTTTCCAGAAATTTGTTATTTTTTGGGACATGAAACTGTTGGATTATTATTGCTAGGCCCAACATTTAAAATGAAATGAAATATTTCCACAAAAAATCAGATAAGTTTCACAAATTTTGCCATTTTTGTAAGTAATATTATGATTCTTTTCCATTATTTATGCCTTACAGATAATTGCTGTTATGAGAATGGCAACCGATTAAGTTGTGATCACACAAGCAGAATACGTTTCTTTGATAAGAAAACAAATGTACAGTTAAATTCTTTATGGCTAAGCTAATCAGCTAAGTTATTATAATTGTATATTTAATGGAATAATAATTTTTACAGTTATTTACAGAATTCCGTATTGATAATTCAGTTAGAAAATAATCGAAAATCGCATATAATTAATAAACAAACTACCACTAAATAGATAAGGCCATGTTCGCCATTTTTGTAAAATTATGCTAAATAGTTTAAGGAATTAACTTTTATGTGAAAATTAAAACTTATTAAACATAAATTCAGACATCTTTAAATGCAATGCGATCTAAAAGCTACATTGTTTTGAAACATTTTTCAATGGATGCTCGTGTACTCCACTCAGAATTTCAAATGCAGGATTTTACGGTACCGTATATTACTTTTAAATTGTGGAAGCCCAAAAATAATCAATAGTAAGTAATACTGTACATCTTTTTATTAACCTTTGCAAAAAGTTTTAAAATAAATCATCTTAGGTCTAATTAGACTAGAAAAGAATTAAGTTTATCAATAATAATTATATTAACCTTTTTACATATTTTCGAAAACTTCAAAATAAAAATTGTTACCGTATTACTAAATTTACCTATAATTACCACATCAAAACTACCACATAAAATTAAAGACTCTTAACATTATTATTTAAAGTTAAAATATATTGTTAATTGTTGATTAGACTTCCTGACTTCTGTAGGATGGAATTACGTCCACTGCACCCAAAAAGCTCAGTCAGGCACAGTACTGGCAATATTCCAGACGCAACAAAATGGGGAAGATCGTGCAACACAATAACATTGGATAAAGAAAATAAAGTTGAATTGTTCTAATAAAAAATTACTAAAAAAGTTAATACTCGTACAAAGTAAATCCAACAATCGCTTACATTTTAACACTGCAAACAAAACATTTTTTAAAAAATGCAGTTTTTATTCCTCACTTACTATATTGCCTTTTATTTTATTAATAAATCAAGTCTTACTTTATAGAATCTTTTTGATTAATCGTAGTGTAGATTTCACCGTCCTCAATCTATTTTAACATAATTTATATTAATCAAAAGACTAAAACCCCCACTTGAGATGTGCTCTTGGGTTAACACAACACCTGAAACGATAACATTAAAATTTAAATTGTGGTTTATTTAATTAGGAATTTATATTACTTTTCCGTGGAGAAGAAGAACTACTAAGGTGTACTTTTTGTAAGCCTCCAACATGATGTAACTAACTATGATGTGACTGACCGCAATACTCGGAATGGTTATGGCTACCTTGTAAAAATATAAAGCCCGCTCGAAGTTCTTCAGAGCCGTGTAGATCAATTAGGAAATAATGATAATTTAATAGAAAATTAGTAGATTTTTTTATTTCGCTTTCAATTTGGTTTAACTCTTTACTAATATCAGTGATGTCATTATCTAAAAATTGCAAAGCCGGCTTGAAATATTTGGCCAAAAAACTCAGCTAAAAAGTGATAAAGAATAGTTAAAATCCAATTACAAAATACAATAATACATACAAAAAATATTTAAACTCATTCGAACTATGGAAATAAAATGTCGGATTAAAAAGATTAAAATTTGATTAAAGAAAAGCGCTGAAATGCAGCATTACTTAATTTAAAATTAATTTTAAGAGTTTTACCTGACATAGATTGGCATGGATAGATGTGAGTTGCGAAGGGAAAAGCTGTATTTTTCGAATGGCATGGCTCAATTCCGCACACAGGCTAAACACAAATTCCAGACATCACAATTTAAAAGATTTTAAATAAAACTTAGATTTCATACCTACTTTTTATCGATCAAACTTTGCGCGAAAAGATTTCACAATTCAGAGTCTAAATGTCATGATAGCTTAAAAAATAAATAGAAAAACCAAAGAGAGAATTACATACAAATATCAGAAGCAAGTCGCACTTGTTCTCCGGTACAACCCGTAATAAATTCCTGCAAGTGCCCGTGAAGAGCTTCGTAATCCGCAATGTTTGGTAAACTAAAATAACGCACCTGAATGTATAATTTAAAAAATTGGAAATGAATAAATATTAGCATGTGATTACGACTAGGAAATACTGTACTTACAAAACGGTCATGATTCCCAGCGAATGGTGTTGCCACTCGAACGTTGCCAATACATTCTGCAAATTAATGCCGACTATTTCTTAGCAATAACTCAGTACTTTTGTTCAGATAATCGCACAGTTGAGAATAGCTTCCTACGTATATAAACAAAATGTAAATGGCGTAACCTGGTACCAGGTTTTCTATTTACCAGTTTAATTGTTATTAGATGCAAATTTACATTTTAATTTTATTAATAAAATAATCAACTTTTAATTTATAAAATCATTTTGTAAAGTACCTGTTCAGCATAATTTGACTAAAAACCCAGAGAATTCTGGTAACAATGATATAACACCTTGAACCACCTGCAAATGAGTATATCCAATCTCCTAATAAAAATTAGGAAATTAATAAGTAAACTAAAAGTAATATCTATACTTTAATAAATGAGATACTCAGGTATGTTTAAAGTTTGGTCAACTCTGAAAATATTTGTGATTATAATTATATCTTGTTGAATATCCTAATCGCAGTAGTTGAGTTATGACTATAAACAGCATCAATGTCACCTTTAAACACTTGTCAAACTTGTCGTTTATTAACATAGGGTGTGATTCATCGCATACCTGCGATATTCAATTAATACTGTATGTGAAAGAATTTTATCTACATGTACAACTTTCCACTTACTTTAAACATGCTAGTCTGATGTAGGCCTACATAAACTGATTGCTACTAACTCTTCTCAAAGTGATCAGCCGTAGAAATGCCTTCTCTAAAAAATACAGTAATCTGATATTAAATTTTATAGTACTGTAGTGTAAAATATTATTTCAAAAAATTAATGAAAAAGTCTTACTCGGCTACGTTTATTCTTCTAAAACCAGTTGAAAAACAATGAAATCCAAAACACATTTACTACTTAAAATAATTCTTATGTGCTGGTATAATCCATGAAACCTAAATAAAGCGATATAAAAATGCAAAAAGAATCAAATTCACTTTTTAAAATGTATAAAATTCGGTAAACTTATCTGATTAGCAGTAGCACAATCTTGAAAATGCTGCTTTCCACCATGTTGACCTTGAGCATTGACTCGTACCACATGGTTACCATGACAACGATCAACTCGAGCAAGACGTCAGCAAATTGTTGTTACAGTATTACAAAATGCATTCATTTAAATTATAAAAGTTAACTTTTTTCATTTATAAAACATTTGTAAAATTATTAATAAAATTATTATTCAAATAAAACTTACGTTGAAAACGTTTACAATGTTTTACTCTCGTTAGTCATACATCGAATGGCGGCACTGGTGTCGTAAATGGGATTTTGCCATAGACGCGCATTGAGTAGCCAATTCAAATCACGAAGTTCAATTCAACGGGTTATTATTAAAAAAGTTTATTTATTAAATAATTAAATCCATGCTTTATTGAACTAAGATGTAAATGGTACAATAAAATTAAAATTTTATGGTCTATCTTTTAACTTCTAATATTGTTACAGTAATTTTCACGTTTGCAAAAGTTATTTCAGTTTTTGTTGAAAACGTCAATTTTTAAAATGCAGAAAAAATTACGTTTTTGAGTCATTTCAGCGCAATAATTGATAGATTCTGCATGAACAGAGTTAATTAAGCAATTTCTATGTATTTGGACAAAAAAATTATTATTATTTAGATATTTTGATGTTTTTCATATTTCAGGTGCTTTATTTCGCCATTGCCTACTGCTGTACCTTAAACATGAAAAAAGCCCGAAATACCAAAAAATAATTTATTTTTTGCCCAAATACATTCACATTCCTTATATAACTTTGCTCTGGCAGAATTCAACAATTATTGTGCTGAAATTACTCAAAAACATTATTTTTTTTGCATTTTAAAAATTGACGTTTCCAACAAAAAGTGAAATAACTTTTGCAAACGTGAAAATTACTGTAACAGCATTAAATATCAAAAGATAAACCATTACATTTTGATTTTATTAAACCATTTGCATTTTAGTTCAATAAAGCATGAATTTTATTATTCAATTAATAAACATTTTTAATAACAACGCGTTGAATTGAACTTCATAAATTGAATTGACTATTACATGCGTGTCTATGACAAAAACCCATTCACGACACTAGTGCCCCCATTCAATGTATACTTAAGAAATTATCGCGCAGGCGCAGTTAGATTATTATTTTCAAAGGAGAGGTTCAAGTGACAGTTATTTATTGGCGGGTAAACTTGTGGAAATTTTCAGGATTATTGTGTTGTGACGACTGTTCAGATAAGTTTACGCTAATTTCAACATTTTTAAAAGTGATTTTGATTCTTTTTGCATGCTATTATTATTTAATTAGCGTTTCAAGAGGCTATCAAGAGTAAAAAATTGTTAAGAAAACACTGCTATGAGCTTGGTGAGCAAAGGTTACGGATACACACATTTATTATTATTTACCCAGTTTTTATTTTGGTTAGTCACTGTCCATTGCGATATTTTTTGTCTTTTTTTATTGTAATGAAAATAATTATTACAGAAATTAAATCAAATATAAATTCATACTACTACGGAGAGGTTGGATGGTGGACAGTTGGATTATGAATGATGCAAATGTGAGTATGGTTATGGTACATTTATACAGTCATACGATAATATGATTTATTTGCTCTACTTTTATGCAGCTAATAATTCAACCGTGGTCCATAGCTTCAATTAAACTCAACATTTCGCAAAATGGGGCTACATTTCAGCTATCACAAATTGGAAGCTGCTATTACCAACTCTTCTTGTTATTACAGGCAAATGAAGGATGTAAGTTATCGAGTTTTTATTTTTTATAAAAGTGAAGTACAATATTTAAACTTTAATGTAAAATTGCAGTTTTATTTATTATAATTAACTCTTTTCTTTAGGAGCACCAAGCCAAACTATGGATTCTGCATGGAGCTAACAAACTGAACAAAACTGTGAGTCCGCAAGCCTCAGGTTGAGAAATCATAATGGGACTATAGAATGAAATAGCAGCTGCATTTCCACTCCGAAAAGGTTAAATTGGAAATATCGAAATGAAGGTTTCTGGATTCTACAATTTTATTTCGGTAAAGTTTGAACTATATACATTAATTCAAAAAAGTTAAACAAGAGTATAAATTTGTCAAAACAATATTTTGTGCATTTGTGGTTTGTAGAAACGCGGAGCAAAGATCATAATTATTATGTTTAGCAAAAATAATCAAGCGCTTTAAGCACATGTGTCGTAATTTCTAATTACTTTGGTATTTATTTTAAAGTTGGGGCAGAGTGATGCGTTAAGATGTCATTTACTGCTCTTTATATGGATAAGCATTCTCAACAGTTATTTAGAAGCTTCAAATAATGCTAAAGCCAAAGTGATTTCGGCGTCTTTAGATGAAAAGTGGTTATCGACTATTAGTTCTGGAAGTTAGGTATTGTAATTAATGTTCCAAACTTAATGCTTTTATAATAAACCTAGTTTATGGATTTTAAATGTTAAATTAGTTTAGTGAATATTTAGCTAAAGAAAATCCGCATCAGTTTTGGGATTACGTTGACAAAATATGCGATTTGGATCTGACCTATTTAAATCTTGGTAAAAGTAGCTTTAATATTTTAATAAAATACAGTGTGGTCGCGATAATCCGAACCCTTGGTAATCCGAATCCCTCAGTAATCCGAACAACCATTTTAAAAAAAAAAAGAAAAATTTAATGTTTTATTTTGTAATTAAAAGAAAAATTCAATTTTTTTTTATTTTTTGTGTTAAAAGTTTCATGAATTAATTTATTTGCATTGTTTTTTTTATAATATAAAAACGTATATATTATTTATATATTGTTTATGTAAAATTATTTCGTTAAAATGCTGAAAAACCCGAAAACTTGATAATCCGAACAATTTGATAATCCGAACATGCCGAACAATCAATTGTTCGGATTATCGCGACCGCACTGTAATAGTATAATCGCATGATAATTATAGATGCACTATTAAATATGAGTTTTGTTTACACATGTACTGATCGAGATTATTATGATATTATATCTTAATATCTAACATTATTTTATGTAATTTCTAAAGAGTTAACATTTGTTTTTTAGAGTAAAGATAATTGGATGACTGCTCTTTGAGGACTAATACTAATAGGCAGGGTTCAACAATTAATTCGTTATGGTAAAATTAATACAGTAATTAAAATCATTGTATGATTTAAAGATTATGGCTTTTCTTTTTGGGATAGGAGTGAATGTGGAATGCTGGGATAGAAAAGGCTGGACTGCGTTGCATATAATAGCAGACAGATATGGACACAATTTTCTGCTTACGTTAGTGGAGCACGGTGCAAACCCAAATCGGTACACTTAATTAAAAGATTTTAAATTACGAGATATATTAGTGGTTGACAGAGCTATATTAAATGATATTGTAGACGCAGTGCTTATGGATTGACCTATGACTGGTTACATGGACATTGTGTTTTAGAAATAATTCTTTTAGTCTATTTTGCTAGTGCTTATAAAGTAATCTGAAATGCATTTCGTTATAAATAAGCAGCAGAGTCAACTTCAAAGTACATGTACTCGATAAGAATGGAAGGTAAGTTTTAAAATTTCAAGATTTAATATTATTTAAAACAGTAATATATTTTGGCTCAATTTTCCCATTCAAATCGTTTTCAAAGAACGTCAAGATTTAAGATATAAACGGTTGTCGGTTCTACATTATGCCGTGGCTGCTGACGTCGAAGGCTGGTATGTTAAACATGAAAAAGTTTGTGTATCTTAAAAATTAAGATCTTTAATTTTGCCAGACGTGTGAAACTTTTATTGGAACAACGTGTAGATGTGACGTGTCTAGATAAACGAGGAAGCCGCTGCTGGACACCGTCTTGGATTAGAATTTGTACGTGAATTAATTTTAGAGAAATTTTTAAAATAACTACTTCATACTGACATTGTCAGCAGTAGGCCACGGCCTAGAATAATAAAAACAATTTCATTTTTGCCTAGGTACCTGGCATATCAGCGGCCCTGGATATCAAAGTTAATTCTGTTAAATTCGATTATATGTAAACCCACGAGTTTTTATTTGATAAAATATAAGCATTATTGTGAATTTGTCTTTTATTTATTATAATTAAATCTCGTTTTTATTTAGGAGCACCACACCATACTATGGATTAAGCATTGCTTAAACGTAATTGACTACTGTAATTGCAAGAATCCATAATTGTAGGAAGCTGATTTGTAAATATTATTTAGGCAAATTACTAATAAAATTAAATACAGCTATGACAAACAGTTTATTAAGTTATGCCTTTGAGAAAAAGATTAGAAATGATTTTATTAAAGAACGAACATTAAAATTAATACAGAACTGTACTGTACAATACTGGATTTTGGTGCTAAGTTTATCGAGTCTGAAAGAACCTAATAATAATAAACTGTTTCTTATTATTGGAGGAGGTTTGTCTCAATACTTAGTTTGTTATACAGTGTAGTTATGATAACAATAATTAAATTTAAAATGTTAATATAGGTCCAGCTGGCTAGGTTTGTTCTGAAACGCTGATTCAAGACGGATTTACTGGGAAGGTGTTCTCATTACTAAAAAATAAAATTCTCCACATTTGGTGAATGACTAAGATAGGTAAATCAAATATGTAAAGTGAATTACTGGTTATAAATTAACTTTGATTAATATAGGATAGCAACAAGAACATAAAAATCTCCACATTGTTAAATGAATTAAGTGAACTTGAAAAAGACCACTATTGGTATTGCAAAACAAGACGAAAATGCAATAATAATTCAAGAGAATTAATTTTCAGGTGGTCATTTACAATAGACGGAAGATTGTGTACTTGTTTTATGTGCTCTAAAGTTTAACAGAGTTCACTTATTTGAAAGATAAATAGTCAGTAATCATACATTTAATTAATATAATACCGTTTAACCGTTTATTATAAGATGGGACGTTATTGCAGTTGAAGATGAAGTTAAAGAATAAGATTATGATATTGTTTGGGAAGAAATATAAATATTATTACAAAAAATCTTCAAAGGTTCTCAAGAGGCAGTTTGGTTTCGGAAAGGAGTAAAACCTAATCAATCGTAATAATAATTTATATAACATAATTATTAGATTTGAAAATAATTGGTACTAGTTTTTTAATTATTTATTAATTTTTTGCCAGTTGTTGCTTAGCTTTTTAAACGTGTGATCAACGGCTGCAAGCCTTGTACGGCAGATGCAAATGTTGGCAAAAGATTGTTGTTTTTTCAGATTTATTCTGTAAATATTTAAAAAAAGATAATGTTAATAAAATAATTATTGTCCAAAGAATGTTAAACATTATTTAAATAAAATTTTCACAACGAGTACTGTTAGTAAGTAAATTTATTTTTTACCTTAAAGGAGAAACAAAATGTGTGTTTATTTCTTCATTTACATCTGTTTACTATTTCTGTTGTAGACCTAATCCAAGGTCCAAACTCTGGCGCAAGAAGGAAAAAAATGAGGAGAAAAGCTTAACCGCAAAACACTAGTTACAGTAGAGAGAATGTATTATTATAAATTATCTAACCTTATTGAGTATATGAACAGAATACTAAGATTAACTTTAAATAATATCGTTATAATGTAGAACATTGAATTTTAAATTCCTTCCTGCCATTTAGTTTTTGTTTTTTAATACAATCTTTCATTTAAAAGTAATTTCCTCGAGTGCCAGTGAACTTAAAAAGTACAGTACACTACATTATTTTCAAAGCTGATGATGGTGTAATCGTTGGCTTTGACAAAAGTTAAATTGATTTTTTTATTGCGGTGTGGAAAACAGTTGAATTTTACCTTACTGTGTCAAATAATTATTATTACTGTATTATTCAGTGTTGTATAAAATTTATGAATTACAGTACCTCAAATATAATTACAAATATAATTATATTTTCTGGTTTGTCTCCGGATAGTGTGAAATTCACGAATTCTTAGATTCTAGGAAAACAGATTTTCTAGCTTATAATCAATATACAGCATTTTCATGAGTATTTAAATTTACCATAATGTGAGTATCCAAAAAATATATTCCAATCCCAAAAATAACTTCATGATCAGTTGACATTTGCTAGATCGATTCCTTTCTCTGAAAAATAAACAAAAACTGCAAAAGTATCGTATTCATTTTAAAAATAGCTTAATTAATTTACGACACTTATCTGATTTGGGAGTGAGCCTGGTTTTTCTCTTCATGATTTTTCAGCAAAGGCCTGGCGAGGTTAACAAAAACCGACATTTGAAGATGATTCAATTTTAAAAACTGCAATTTTCCCTGCTCAGTGAGAAAAAGCCATTTCTTTCAACAGACTTTCATGCCACTATATTTAATAATTATTATAACCAGCAAACGCAACTTTTATAATTGAATTTTTATACCTTGAGTGGATCACTTTTCATTTTAGATGACCGCAATATTTTTAGCATCATTTACTATGATGTTTAAACTTTATCCCATGTTCAGTAATATAAATTGTTTACTTAGAATGAAGAACCTTTTGCAGCTGCCATTCACAGCTGTACTTTTCCAGCTTAATCTAAAACTTCGATATTATTTAAAGATAATTTATTAAATAGAATAAAGTTAAGCATAATAATTATTTTTAAGTTCACTTACCACTTTTGTGATCTACAATCGGGGAAAATGCAAAATTGTCTAGGAATCATAAACCACTATTTCAAACAAAACATAAAATTATCGCAAGTGTACTTCCATTACAATAAAATGTGTTTTTATTATAGATTTAACTTACATACCAACCCACCTTCACTTAAAACTTAAAATTATTTTCCATGATTTCCATCTCACATTTCTAGCTTTGATCGAAAAAAACTTTGCCACATTTTTATCCTTGGAAAATAAACGCATTGTGAAATAAAACGCTAACAATTTTATTTAGAGCGTCTCAACAATTTATCAAACTAGTTATGGCCCATTGCGGCTTCCATACAAATGTCGGGGTAGACATGGCAGCCATCTTTTGGATGAAAAATTCTTGGACGAAATGTCTGTATTTCTTATTATATGTCTGATAGTGATGCATATGCAGTGTTACTGCATCGCCGATTCGATACTTTGGAAAGGGTTCCACGACAATACGTGACGATTTCTGGATAAGCCATTTTTATTTACGCTTTAATTAGGATTTGAACACTGAAATCTAAATTTTATAAATTTTTTTTCTTTTTTCTTTTTTGAAAGCTGTTGCCTAAGCTACTTGATTGGAAGTTACTAGCTGACTACTTACTAAATAATAATTATTAACTCCGATGTTGGAAACATATACTATGCGCGAGTACAGAGCTTTTTTAGATTTTTTTAAGTGTTACTGTCTTGAAAACAGTTGTAAGTAATGACATATACCCATTTGAAGCTCTCAATGCAATGTCACTTTGTGGAGCAATGTCCCACTTAATTTTATTAACTTAATTTTATTAAAAGTTAATTAATGCTCTCTATTAATTATCGTTATTTTTTCAAATATAATATATCATTCGTCAACTATTTATTTCTTTATTATAGCGGACTACTAAATTAATAACTGTTCATTATTTTCTATTTGGCATCCCTACAGATATCCAAAAGTAAACATTTCATAGTTTCTTGGATCGTATCCACACACTTCGATCCGATTCCTACTATCGACTACTACTTTTCATATCTACTTCTCATATCTATTACTATCTATTAAACTTATTCTCTATTATTACTTATGTTACATGTACGGGGTAAGATCTATTTAGATCTTGAAAGAATAAAATAATTAAAAGGAAAAATAAATTAAATGGAGTAGCTACTTCATTAAGTGAAGTGCAGAAAATAATTAAATGCTTTTATAAAATGATATAAAGAGAATGCGGTTAATTAATGAGGTTTGCGTTGTGTTTTGTGGTCATATAAAGTTAA
>JAQGAY010001287.1:0-15301 GCA_034698085.1 Polydesmus angustus | reverse complement strand
GAAACAATATTCGGAGACATAGTCCTAAAGTGGACTACGTCCAATAGACGACCGGCCAACTCGAACACACCACCACACCTTACGTTCCAGATATATAGGAACGGAGAATTGTTACAAATCAAAAACAAAAATTAATACAGTACATCATTATTGCATTGTACACACTTGCAAAGTGTTTCTACAAACTTGTAAATATTTCGTCACAATTTAGCTGACCTGAGTACAATGTTCTGTACTTCATAACATTGAGCCAAATATGTTTGCATTTGGGCAGGCCCTTGCAGAGCAGACCCGGAAAAAAAGCGGGGCTTTCTGCAAAGTTCTCATGTGAGACCCACCTTGGTGAGACCGCAATAATTTATATTTTTCCTGATATAGAGGATAAAATCAATTAAGGTTGTTAAAGGCATTGCAAAATTGTCGATTTAATTTTAAACGATTGTTGAAATTTGACATTAACCAAAAAGTGTTATTTTATGTAAAACAGCGCGGGCATCAGAAACCCCGAAAATTAATTTAAAGAGAATTAATAAAGCCCAACTATAGGTGTGAGATCAAGATCGCCATCTATTGGAAGTGTGTGAAATTAACTTGTCCAAAATTTACGTAAATACCCGTCACCAGATGGCGCTGTGTTATACAATACGACAAAACATGCCTTTGTACAAGATGGTATGTTTATGCGCAAAGTTTCTTAACTAAATTGTGTGTTACGTTGTGCGCAGACTCGCTTTCAAAATTCCTATTTGACGATACATTATGCAAAGCTTCGATCGCGCAGATTTCACAAAAGTGCTTGTTTACGATAGCGTTTTTAGTTCTTTTTCAATGTTCATGGCGTTTACTCATTTCATGTTTTCAATTTCAATAGCTTTGGGGTCGATATAAAATGTTCTCATATGTCAAGTTTGAGTAGTATTCCGTTATTTGGAGAGGCCAACGCGGTCGAAAAAGAAATAAGTAATTGCTCACCGTTACTCGTCAGGAAAGAAGGTCGGATATTTACAGGTATTTAGCGAGGTAATAATATCAACATCGTGCGGGTAATAATAGCAAACTTTTTTTTTTGAACTTTCTTAGCCAAACGATTGAAAACAAACGAAGATCACGTAAGAATGAATGATACCACAAAGCGTCCAAATTTTTCAGCGCTTGGCGGTACAAACGGTATGAACAAAATGGCTACATCTCAACTCATGAATAACAAGCCGGGATCAGCCAAAAAACTTATAATCAAAAATTTTAAAGGTAAAGCGCGTGGGAAGCTAACACTTATTATGTCTACAATATGTATATAATTATTGTATTTTGACAGAAAAACCAAAGTTACCCGTAAATTATCAAAACGATACTTGGGATAAGTTAAAGGAGGCTGTCATAGCCATTCAAACCTCGCGTTCTATTAGTTCAAGTTTAGAAGAACTTTATCAAGCGGTTGAAAACATGTGTTCTCATAAAATGGCATCTTTACTGTATGAAAATCTTCGACAGCTATGTGAACAGCATGTACGGTCAAATTTAGAGCCATTCGTTTCATATCCTTTTCTAAAATGTTATTTTCTTGAGGAAATTCATTATAATATTATTTGTTGTTTTCTTTAATTTTTATTACGGGTTCTATGGATAGTTTATTATTTTTAAAGATGATGCGAGACTGTTGGCAATCTCATTGTAGACAAATGGTAATTGTTTCATAAATTAAATTTTAAACGTTATTTTATACGTACCGTTCCATCTTGTTTAACAGATAATGATTCGAAGTATTTTCTTGTTTTTGGATCGAACATATGTTTTGCAAAACCCTTCAGTTGCCTCGATTTGGTAATTATGAAAATGTTTTTCAGCATTAACTTTAGATAAGTTAATTAAGAAAAGTTTTAAATGATTATAATGTTATTAAAATATTTTATAGGGATTTGGGCTTGGATTTATTCCGAGTTCATATAATTAGTGACTGCCGAGTAGAAATAAAGACTGTTGACGGTCTTTTGATATTAATAGAAAAAGAACGTAATGGGGAAGCTGTTGATCGAAGTTTATTAAAAAATTTGTTGCGAATGTTGTCAGATTTACAAATATATCAAGATGTATTTGAAGCCAAATTTTTAATAGCGACTGATCGGCTTTATAGTGCGGAAGGTTTACGACTTATGCACGAACGAGACGTAAATTCAAATTTATAGATTTGTTTCTAATTAAATTTAGCTAATCTACTTTGCAGGTTCCTGAATATTTGGCTCATGTTGATAAAAGGTTATTAGAAGAAACGGAACGACTTCTTCATTATTTAGATCAATCTACCAAGTATGAATGTTTAAATTCTTTTGATTGTACATTTGATAGTTTAATTTCTTTATGAAAATTATTAGGAAATTGTTAATATCTTGCGTGGAGAAACAGTTACTTGGAGAACACCTATCAAATATCCTTCAAAAAGGTAAATTCCAAATATTTTGTCAAATTTAACCTGATATTATGCTGATTTATTTCTTTATTATTGAAAGGACTCGACAATTTAACGGATCAAAATCGTTTGGCAGAACTTACGTTGATGTATAATTTATTCTCAAGAGTCAAGAATGGACTTACGGAACTTTGCACACATTTTAATCAATATATAAAAGTAATTAAAACAATATTCAATTATCTATTTTTCTTGCTTTATATTTTGTATTTTAATTAGAAAAAAGGACGTGCAATTGTAATTAATCCGGAAAAAGATAAAACTTTAGTTCAAGAATTATTAGATTTTAAAGATCAGATGGACAATGTTGTAGCTTCTTGTTTTCAAAAAAATGAAAAATTTGTCAATACGTTAAAAGAAGCTTTTGAGCACTTCATTAATCAGAGACTAAATAAGCCGGCAGAATTCATTGGTAAAATAGATAGCATTAACGTGCTAATAACGATATAATAACGATTTTGTTTTTACAGCGAAGTTTGTAGATTCGAAACTTAGAGCTGGAAACAAGGAAGCCACAGAAGAGGAGTTGGAAAGACTATTGGATAAAATAATGGTTCTTTTTAGGTTTATTCATGGTGAATACATTTTGTTTATTTTAGCTTTTTTATTTGATTTTCATTTGCTGTTTTATATATCTATAAAAATAGGAAAAGACGTTTTCGAAGCTTTTTATAAAAAAGATTTAGCGAAAAGATTACTGGTGGGGAAAAGTGCTTCTGTAGATGCAGAGAAATCAATGCTTTCGAAGTTAAAACAAGAATGTGGAGCAGCTTTTACTAGTAAACTTGAAGGCATGTTCAAAGACATGGAATTATCGAAAGATATTATGCTGGCATTTAAACAAGTAAATATTTTTAAATAGCAAATATAAATGTAACTTAATTTTAAATGTATTAGCATACCCAAAATTTTAATTCTGGAACTATTGATCTAACTGTGAATATTCTGACAATGGGCTATTGGCCTACTTATCCTCAAATAGAAGTGCACATGCCACCAGAGGTGCATATTCAAAAATTGATTTTAGTTTATTTGTGTTTTACACTGCTTTCAATTTTAGATGGTGAAATATCAAGAAATTTTTAAAAAGTTTTATTTGAGTAAACATAGTGGCCGTAAATTGCAATGGCAGCCGACTTTAGGACATTGTGTTTTAAGAGCACAATTTACTCAAGTACATTTATTAAGATGTAATTTATTTTAAAAGTGTTTTAATAAAAAATTTGAATATTAATAGGGTCGAAAAGAATTACAAGTATCTCTATTTCAAACTCTTGTTTTACTAATGTTTAATGACTTTGACGAAATTACCTTTGAAGTCATTAAACAAGCCACAGGAATTGGTTTGTATTTATTAATAATACTAGAATTAACTCGTTTTTAAATGTTTTTAACGTAATATAGAGGATAGCGAACTGAGGAGGACATTACAATCAATCGCGTGTGGCAAAGCCAGAGTTTTATTGAAAGTGCCTAAGGTATATTCATCTGGAGTTTAAAAATTTAGTTCTTTGAATTACATGTAATTTATACACCTTAACTATTTTATAGGGCAAAGACGTTGAAGATAAAGACAAATTTATTTTTAATAAGGACTTTACCAATAAATTGTTCCGAATTAAAATTAATCAGATACAAATGAAAGAAACGGTATGTGATGTTTTAGGCGTCATTTTTATGGTTATTAATTGTATTATTTTAGACGGAGGAAAATATAAATACGACAGAACGGGTGTTTCAAGATAGGCAGTGTCAGATCGATGCTGCTATTGTTCGTATAATGAAGATGAGAAAAACGTTAACTCACAACCTTCTTATTAGTGAATTGTTTGACCAGCTAAAGTTTCCTGTTAGGGTATGTATGATTATAAGATATATATTTTTTTTTAATTTCTAAAGTTTTCATAATCATGAGGTAAATTTGTTTATAGCCTGCGGATTTGAAGAAACGAATCGAAAGTCTAATAGATAGAGATTATATGGAACGCGATAAAGATAACGCGAATCAGTACAATTACGTTGCATAGTTCAACTTAAAAAATAATGGAGAAACATTTTCTCCTATAAAAAAAATTCGTAGACCGTTATTTGCAACTACAGTTGTTTTGTAAATTTATTTCAAAAGCTAAAAGCGCTAATGTAATGGTTACTATTATTTTTTTCGTTATCGTTAGAATTGTTTTCGTAACCGGACATTAAAAGGTATTAATAGGCGAAACTTTAAGTTTTAATTTTGCAGTTCAACATTTATCGTATGTCTTCGTTGAACTTTTTGTTTAACTTTTTAAATGCATGTACAGAACTAAGAACTGCGCAAAAATACCTTCTAATTAACGTCTAGCCTATAGATATGAATTTAAAATTTAATACTTTTTGCAGATACGAGTTTGAATAAAAAAAACGGCAAAATTATTTTAATTGTTAGTAAAGAAAAACAAAAGGACGACAAACGTGTAATTTTTTCATACAAGACTTGACTTCTGTTTTTATGAAATTTCTTTTAAATTTCTCATTCTTCATTTTTGGTTAATTTTCTATTTAAAGTAATTTTAAGTTTAAAAATACTGTATATTATATTTTCTTAGCTGATTTTTTTAATAATTATTGAAAGCTAATCTGTAACTTAAATGCATTTGATAATGGTTTTTCTAATTTAAATGGGTTCATATTGATTTGATCTTTTACGACTTTATTTATTATACTGTGATGAAACATTTTTAGACCTATGACATTATTGTTTGATAGTTTTCAAAGTTAATGTGGTAAGTCTTCCGCTTCAATGTTCTCTCACATCAAAGAACATCAACAGTAAGTGTCCTATTTAAGCTGATCGATCAGGTTGCCATGTCAACTGCCTCCAAAAAGCTCAAGATCATAATTTTCAAAGAAAAATCCAGCTATCTGCTACGTGGAGATAGCGTCATTCTTCGCTTTAGTGCTCTATCGAAATGTAATTGGCTAAGATAATTGCATTTTTTTAATGAACTTTTAAATCTAGTTAAGCGTGATTTATTTCTTGATGGATAATAATTTATTTCTATTCGAATGCTTAAAAGACGATGAAGGAAATTTCATATTAAAAGGAATAAATAAATGACTATGCTGGTAAAAAATTCTAATATTTTTATTTGGAGATTTATTTATGTTTGGTGAATATTTTTTGTAAATTGTTTTTATTTTTTTTAGTTTTTGATTTTGTGTTTAGGATCATTGACCTTCATCGGAGCCTCGACCTAGCAGCCTGATGAGAAAAAACACCTGAGCGGAGACATTCGCGTCTGAACATGTTCAAACTGCGTTGCTAATGTAGACGAGCGATTACTGATCGGTTGTATAGTGAGACGAAAACGCACCACACCCATTGGTTAATAACTGCTACGTAATATTTTGTAATTTATTTCGTTAGATATTAATGTTTTCCGATATTTTGTATGGTTTAGGGATTATGTTTACTTGATCTCTTCGCTTGTGTAACTGTGGGGAAGCATATAAATATTTATATTGTTGAGCAATGAGCTTTCTCTGAAAGCATCTTGCTGCTTTTTGGCAGTCAACGTGACATCTGGAAAATAGATCAGTCATCACCAGGTAAATTTTTTACTCGTTTTTGTGACGTTTTTGGATGAAAAATGGTATTTACTTTTTTTCCCTTATTAATTATTTAACAAATATTCATTTATTTTAGTTTTTGGGTGAAGTGAAGTGCGCGTTATTTCAACAATTTTTTTTAAAAAAATATTTACATTAAAACGTGTCGGGTATTCTTGCGATATTGTGCGGCGTGTTATAAAAGTATAATTTACGGGGAGAAAAATGCCTTTACCTGTAACTCACTCTCAGATAGAAAATCAAATAGAAGATTTTCTAGAAAATGTGCGTCGTCACGGATCCACAGTCGGAGTGTCTTTGCCAATTGAAACCTTGGCGAGACTTGATTTTTACGAGAAACCTATCACTTCCGGCAGCAGTCCCAGCGAAGGATCGCAAATTACCATCACTTCAATTTCAGATGACAGTCCGACAGGAGGGACCAGCACTACCGAAACTACTTTTCAATCACCATCCAACGATATCTTGGACACTATTTCATTTGATGAAGTTAAAGTTGCGGAAGGTAAGATCTCAATTTCATTTACTGCGTACTAAAAAATACATTTTTTTCTCATCTAAACATATATACTCGATCACTATTATAATTATGTTTGAAAGTTAATCTGTCAACACAATATTTATTGCTCATATTTTTTTTGCGTCAGTAAAGATAATACGATTTAGCTGAGGTTTGGTTATTTAGTTATCTTTGCGATACTTGGGTTTTGAATGATGAATATGAATGAAAAGTAAACGCAGGGTGAGTTTGGGAATCGTAAAAAGTAATTGAGGAACGTAAGTGAGTGATATAAATGGAATAGGGATGTAAGGTGTTTTGGACCGAGCTCTGTGATTGGATCGCGCTTGCCTTCTACTCCTTCACTATTGGGTAATAACCGAGATTGAGACAACACATAAAACAGCCTCATATACAGTGTAGGAGTAAAATGAAGAGTAGTAGATCGCTCAGCGATTTTGGACGAAACCTGTGTAAGGGGTTGCAAAATATTGTACATCCAATGGTCTAGTTATTTTTTACGTACAAGGGTTGTATATTACTCGCGGTCTTTATACGGTTTCGTACACAATCGTTGCGCGATGTACTACTCTACATTTTACTCCTCTCACTATAAACGTAATGTATTATGTGGCTCGTTTCCGCTCTCGCGTTTTGTATTTACGATACACTTTACTCGGCTATGTTACGCTATCTTACCGTTACGGTATCCGTAGCGGGTACTCTAAAAGAGCAAGTTTGAAGCGCTAACGTCGACTTATTTATTGGCGATGTTGAATTGCTACAAGAAGTCTTTTATATATTTAATAGAATCCGCCTTCTTTGGCAACGGACTAACATCTTAATTCAACGCGTGACATACATTTTTCAAGTTTATTCAACTTTTATTTCAATTTTTTTTTTTACATATCGTAATATTATGTTTAAAAAATGATGAGTTTTTTTTTTTGTTGAAGATTTGCTTTAATTAATTATTAAATTTAATTAATCAGTTAAAAAAATACTTTAACTTTTTCGTAAAGATTAATTTTTTTCTCGTTAAAAATGGTGAAATCAAATAATTATTTGGTGTTGCCTCATAGTGTTTGGAGATATTGGTACTTGTATAGAAAACTTCCAGGTACGTAGTAAATTAATTTATGTTTACAAGTTTTATTATTATTATTCTTCGGGGAAAAAATATTAGTTACATTTAATGTTAATAATAATTTGATTAAGTGGTTATATGGGAAAAGTTCCTCCTTTAAAGAGGAAGCTGTGCATACACGCGAGCTTTACTTACCGTTATTTAAAGGGGCTGCGATCAGCTGTTTTGAATTTAAACTTTAGCGAAACTTGTAGAATTTTTTTTTATTATTATTTAATTTCTAGCGCAGAATTTTTGTAAGCTGGAAATTGTAAGAGTAAAAAATTTTTCCCAGATTTTTCTAAGAACAGAGTTTTTTTTCCACCAAATTTTTCGCTTCGTTGAACAGATTTCATATTCAAATCGCGTTATCATCTTGAAAATTCTTTGAAAACTGTATATATTTTTTTTCTATTTGCTTATATAATACGTTATGAGTCTATGTGGTATATCGATTTTCATTTTTATACATGCTTTATATAAAAACGGGATAAAAATTGTAAGGTCACCCTAATAGTCGTTCTAGTTGGGAAACAAAATAATGCAAATAAGTTTTATCACTAGCGTTAGAATTTTATATTGAGATATATATTTATATATATTACACGGTGATATAAGTGAGAAGGGTAGTACTACAATGCATGTTCATAGATGAGCTAGATTAAAAGCGCTGAGCGTCACCTATATAGTTGCACTTGAATATGCAACTAGCAAATGGGATTTGCATGTTTACGTATAATCGTTTGGGATGGAGCTTGTTCTTAGTTTATGGCTTTTCCGATATTTTTCTCTTTGACGGATATTAAAGTACCCTCATGTAGTGTGCTTAATGGGTGTGGAGGGATTTTAGCGCCGTACCTAGCGCGTGCTAAATGATATAAAGGCTCCAATGGCAAAAAAAAAAAAATAGATATTTTTTAATTGGTCAGGAATTTACCGTTACCGGTGCCAACTTTACACACATTAGCAAAACGGTTCACTTTTTCATAGATTTTTTTATAACGTTATTGTTTTAACCTCATCGATTTAATGTATAGTTTATGTAAATTAGAAATAGTGGAAGCATTTAACCAAACAAGCTGTTACGTAAATATATCGCTTTAGTTAAGGCATTTTTAAGTATAATTAGAAGCGTTTGATAGCGCAGCAAGTAATGTGCACTAAACCAAGAATATTAATACAAAAAAGTTTGATTATCTTAGATTGAAACAAGTGTTTAGTGATTTTTGTTTGGTGCACTTTACAAGAAACGTTACTGTGAAATTTTAATATTTTTAACAGGTTTTACGACGATAAATAAATTTAACTTTGAGTTTTACGTGATTTTCTACAATTTTAATGGAAATTTAGTAGTTTAGATTTATTGTTTATGAATAACATCTTTATGCATTAATTTGTTTTATTTTATGGTATGATGTACCATCTCAAATATACAGTATGCAATTTTCTTAATACAGTATTATTTTAGTTTTAAAATTTTGTTTTTTATAATGATAAACAATTTTAATAAACATTTTCCACTTGCACTTTAAAATTAGCTTATGCGCAAATGCTAAATTAATTCGTACCGGTATTAAGCTTTCAGTAAATTAAATAAGAAATAACTTTAACCAAATTAAATTAAAAGAAGATTTAACCAAATTAAATTAGAACGAGCTTTAACCAAGTGTATATGAGTTTTTACTAAATTTATTCAAAATGATTTAAATGAACTAACTAAAAATTGAAATTTTATTAATCAGAGAATTTTTATCCCAAAAGGTTTAACTTAGTTATCAAAAGTTGTAAAACATTCATATTCAGTTGTATAATGTTGTAATAACGAAGTTTCTTATTAAAGTTTGGTTTAATGCAAACCAAAATGCAGTTTTATCGATTGTAGTTTTATTTGATAGCTCTCTGTTCCAACACCTGTGACAGGTTTTAAATTGTCGAAAGTCTGAGGGCCTAGCGATCGGGTGAATTTTATGGTTATTAAAAGCGTGAAAATAGTTCTCCCGAAATCGCATTTCAATTTCTAATACCGGTAAAAACTTGAGCGTAAAAATATTTTAAGAAACTTTTTTGAAACGGCATTAAGAGATTATTTTATAATGATGAGTAATACATTTTATAGTTTCACGCCGTTTACAAATGCATGTACACGTACCGGTATAATATCGAGTTAACAATTTTTAATTTAATTTAGTCTAAACAATAATAACGAACTTTATTAGTAGAAAGTCTCTGAGCGAACAATTTCGCTTGCATTCAAACCTAATTTAAAACAATCTACAATAATATTAAACGAAGAAAACTTCTAATTTCTCTGGGGGGGAAATGAGCAGAATTTTATTCTATTAAAAAAACAAAACAATTCGATCGCCAAAACACTCTTTTTAAAACTAAGTTTAAAGTTTGGCAAATATCTTTTTTAAGATTAAGAAATTATTTTCCATTAAGTTTTTTTTCTTCTAAAGTAATCAGTACCGGTAGCTTATTTATTTATTTCTATTTTTTATTCCTTTGCGTCAGTAAATGGCGCAGGGCATAGTATTGCATTACAAGAACAAAAAACAACAATAGTACCCTAAGCGAATGAGAACAGTAAATAAAAATAAAAAAAATAATAAATTAATATTAGTTTTATTATCCAGCAGCGTAACGAGGGGGACGGGGAGCATTTGCTTCGGGCGCCAGTGACTCGGTGGCGCCAAAATTCAGGCAAATTGTTACAACTCTTATTATTTTGTCCAAAAAAATTGCCCTTTTTCCTCATTACAAGGTCGGCGTTTGCTTATTATTTGACTTCCTTCTTTTAAGATGGGCGGATCGCAAAAATTAGTTTTGCCCTCGGGGCCACATGCCATCGTTTTGCTACTGTAATTATCATGTAAATGTACTAGTACAGGGTCCTTAAATGAAGATGAAAGTTTTGAAAAATGAATAACTAAATCAATTTTTAATGGAAACGCATTTTTTAAAAATATTTACATTCAGCAATATCTCCCCTTTAATAATACAAAACATTTTTTTTGGAATACGACCTCTACAACTGAGTCGGCACGTGTTAACGCCTTCAAATAAATTTTATTAATCTGCCGCACATGCTGAGACGCGCAAGCCGCGATCTAGTCGGCAGGTGCGGGCTAAACCACCATAGCAGATTTATTAGAAATTTTGTTAAACGTGTAAACATGTGCCGACTCAGTGGAGGATGTCATATGCCAGAGGTTTTTTATTATTAAAGGGGAGCTCCGAGCTGTTGCTGAATGTAAATATTTTTAAAAAAATGCATTTTCATTAAAAATTGATTTAGTTATTTATTTTTCAAAATTTGCATCTTTATTTAAGGACCCTGTATATACTCGATCGAAACTCTGGGTATACTCCCCTATCCATAGAAACCTCAGCTTAAGTAGAGTAGGATGGGACAGCTAACAGCCAACAAGAACCAATATTTTAACGAAAAACGAATTTTTATTATAAAGAACAAAACTGTTCATTTTACCTCAGTTCGTTATATTGACGTTTCACTGTACAGTGTATTTGAATTTTAGTTTTATTAAGTTTATTTTCGTTTTTATTGTTTGGTTCTGCGAATGTTGAATAAACATTAAGTCATTAAAAAGCAGAGTGTTAGATATCTTAATGAAGATGATGGTGAGATTATAACGCTAGAATTTGCCTGGCAATTGGCCAAACAAAAACTCTTTTTTTTTTTTTGTTGGTATCATTGGAATCTCACAAAACGCGTAAATTTGTGAATATTTGCGATGGAACGTTTTCCCGCATTCACTTTATTGTCTAGCGTAGTTCTCTTTTAAATCCAAAGTAGTTTAAAAAGGTTACAAAAATGTGTAACAAATTCTTTTTGGCACTTTCCTGGCATGCAACATTTCGTTGCCACTGGATTTCTAAAATCTAGAACAAGCGATTTAATCTTGATTTAAAGTTTTGATCGCGATAAAAATTAATTTTACTTAACGATATTAAATTTCTTCAAAAAAGATTTGGAAGAAAACGTTTGCGCATAAATTTGTTAGGTTTTTTTTTTTTTTTTTTTTTGTTATTTGCAGTAACATTGATTAGAAATATTGTTCAATAAACTAGGATAAGTGTATCCAACTAGATCACTGGGTTTCTTAATTTAGATTTAAAGTAAGCTGAAATTTCCATAAACAAAATTTAGTAAAATATTATAATTCCAGAACAAGTTGAAAAAAAAATTAAGCGAGTTTTGTGCGCATGCGTGATTTTGATGTTTGTTTAACTTATTCTCAAACGTATACGAGGAATTAATTAATATTGGATAATATTTATTTTAGATTTAATTTCTCTATAATTTTTTTATTGCGCTTTGTTTTTTAAAATCTGCGAAAATGAAGAATTTGTTGTTTTAAGAATTTTTGCCTAAGAAGAAGGCGAAAACGTTGTTTTATTTGGCTACGAAACGCAATTAATTAAGACAAGAAAAGGGCGCTTTTGATTGACATAAGCAACAAATCAATTTTTTTTATTTATTAATCGTCATCTGCCATCGTTTTCCCTAAAGTGCTTTCTACATGGTTCAATCCAATTTGACTCTCGCATCTCAACTTTTGGTATGTCAACATTATAAACAAACTCAACGCTCAATATTTCCTTGTTGCCGTATTTCTTAATATTAGAGATTAAACGACTTAATTTTGATTTATTGGTTGGATCGCAACAAAATATGTGCTTTGCTAAACGAGATAAAATTTCATCAAACAAAATGTAGTAGACCTAAAACTTATTTTTAGAACAAGATCAAAATTTAAACAAAGTTTTTAAAAATAACACTTTCTCGGACACCCGGTATTTATTTTAGTTTTGCGCTATAAAATTGGAACTTTTAGTTTGTTGAATAATTTATTTTTGACGGAATGCATAAACATTGACTAATGAAGATTATTTCGTAAAATTATTTTCGATTTACAGAAGTTTTTTCCAACTATTTTTACTTAACGACCTAATTCAAATAAAATTACAAATCGCTTTTTGTGTGACACATATTGTTCAGTTTTGAAATTATATTAATTATTTTAGAAAATGATAAACGTTGATAAAATTGTGTGAAAAAAAACGATAAAATTTTGCCAAATTAAATTAGAAATTTATATTGAAAAATGATGAAATTATAAACATCTGTCATGCCGATGATTCAAATTAATTGGAAATGTTTTATTTTCATTTCGTATTGCAGCATTTGGATAATTTCATTTAAGAGCATTGATTTGGAGAGCGTTTCAGATGTTGCTTTTGTTTTTGGCTTTCTCTACAAATGAAATCATTAAATTATTAAATACGCCATTCATTATTTAATTTTTGGTTTCTGCCGGTTTAAATAAAAAATGCCTTCGACATTTTATTTGGCAGCCTTTATTATTGCGTTACTTTAGCATAATTAATTAATCCTTTTAATGTGGTAGCTAAATGAGTGGACAAAATGTCTCATTAAGTCTAATCTCATCCTTACAATTAGCTTTAAAATTATCCAAAATCGAAATCTCAGTTAATCGAAATTTTGCCAACTTGATTAAATAAAATGTTTTTCTAGAGCAAAATCAAAACTAAAGCAATATATGAAAAAAGAAAGTGCTCTTACTCAATATAAATTTGTGTATTTTTTCTTTTGGCTGCAACTAAACTGAGACTTGTGTAAAGCTGGCAATGAAAAGCGAATTACAACCAAATAGTACCGCAATAAAAAAGCTACAGTTAAAAATGTAAAGATTAAAAATATAATTATTAAAATTGGCAAATAATAAATAAAAATATTAATTAATTGAAGAGTTAAATTAAATATTGATCTATGAAACAGAATACGAGATTTATTTGCTTGAAACTCTTAACTTATTTACAATAATACAGTAAAAAGTAGTTTGCATATTACTGTAATTTTATAAAATGAAAACAATTTTTAGAAAATAAATGTTGACAATATGATAAAATCAAAAGACGAGCACAAATTCTGAGCAAAAAAAAAAAATTTTATGTAAGTTAAGATACTGTTTAATGTTTTTTTTTTTTTTTTGTATAATTCAAATATTTATTTAAAGACAGCATTGCAATATACGTTTATCAATTTCTCTTTTTATTTGTTTAAATAGAAAATAACTTTCGTTTTATTTTTTTTTTAAATCATATTATTGTAGATACTAGTACATTTTTTTTTAAAATTGTTAACTGAAAATATGTTTATGCGACATTTTTTGCGTCGTTATTTACGTATTGTTTGTCAAAATGAAATTTGTTTTTTTTAATGTTTGAACGCTTTTAACGAAAAACTTATTCATTCGAAACTATTTGATGTGTAAGGAAACGCTTGGTGCGCTTTTAAATTAGTTTCAGCTCCCCATTATTATTTCCTAATGGACTTCTATCGTCTGTGGAATTCAATAGAGACCTAATGCTTCCCAAGCACAGTGTCGCGGATCACGTCATCCTGTTTAAACGAGTTATTCTAATTAACTTTTCAATGTTTAGAGATCAAATTAATTTCGAAAGTTTGTTTAAGAATTCAAAACCGAAGCAGTGTTCATTGGATAATAATTTTAAAAACACATTTTAGTTTATTTTTGCTGAAATTTTTTTCTACCAAAATGTGACGGAAGTTCACGAAATACATTTGCTAATTCAAATAACAAATCATTCCAATTTTTATTCGAACAATTTCTTTGATAATTTGAATGACTCGTTATATAATTTGAAAACAATAATTAATTACTGTACTTCATACTATTACATTGCATATTGATAGGGAGTATTAAACGTTAAAATACAAATTTTAATATTTTTATAACGTATTAAAGATTATGCTTTTTTTTTAAAAAAAAATTAGTACCGGTATCTGATTTAAATTTCTAAGTACACTTTTATAACTGCAGTATTTTGGTCAGATTTAACCATTTTTTTTTTTTAAAAAAACTTGTTTTTATACAGTACCATAATTAGTTTGTTCAGATTTTCCCAATCTTTTTTTTTAAACTTTTATCATTTTAGCCAAAGTTTTATTTTTTAAAAAAATTAAATGTTTGTCATTATTATGGTTAAATTTTATCACTTTTTAAGTTAGGCAAAGCCTTTTTAGAATTTAACAATATTTTACGAAAATTTTTCCTATTATTTTAGTCAGATTTTACCACCTTTATTAAATTCCATTATTATTTTGTTAAAGTTTACTATTTTTTAAATAAACTTTTCTCATTATTTTGACAATATTTTATCATTTTTTGAGTAAATTTTTTTAAACATTGATACCATTTTCTTTTTACAAAACTTTATTACTGAAATTTTTTTTTACAAATTTTTAATGCCACCTGTAATATATTAATATTTCGTGATTGCTCCGGACCGTGATCCAAAAAAGGTTGGGAGTCAGCGCGCTATACAGAGTGTGAAAATGTGAAAGAGTGATAGCTCAAGAGATTGAAGAAGAGAGTGAGTGAGAGAGAGTATATTATGGCGTGCTACTGTAAGCTTTGTCACCATGGCAGCCGCAATGCAGCTTTTCGCTTTTGCTTTCACCAAGACAAAAAGCGAAGTAGCGAGAAAGACGAAAAATAAAAACGAAAAAAAAAAAAAAAAAAAAAAAATTATA
>JAQGAY010001286.1:0-15315 GCA_034698085.1 Polydesmus angustus | reverse complement strand
TATTAAACAAGAAAAAACATGACGAATTTCGAAAATGACGGATATTGGTGGGGACGAATATTGGAGTTCCACTGTAAGAAATTCTCAGAAGTCACGGAAATTTTTATAGCAGTTCATTTACAGTTAACGAAATTTTTAGCTTTTGGTTTTGTTGTTAAAGATTGGTTCGTAAATCGGAAAATCAGCGAAAGATTTTTAGAGATAAATGGTGAAGAACTTTTTTTAAAAAATACCGGTATTGTGTGTGTTTTAGAACGAAATTTACAGTATTTTGTTTTTAAGCCGCAGAATTAGTATCGGTATGTCGGAGAACAGTATTATTAACGAAAAATTATCAAATGTTTTAAGCTAAACTATATATTTTTATTACTGAACGAATTTAACTAGAGAATAGAAATCATTACAAATTTTCAATGGTAAATCAAAATTTTTTAAGACGCTCAAACCACTAATTTCTTGTGGGTTTCTATGGGGGAATTTCACATTTTAATCAACGTGATCTGTTTTTTTTTCTTCCCACCTTTTCATTGAAATTCTAGTTAAAAAATTCATCAATTAAGCGGTTTTTTTAAATTTATACCGTATAAAAAAAAAAGATACACAAAACAAAGATTTTTTTTTTTGTATTATTTTTAAGTCTGGCAAATAGATTTTCCTTTAAAAGCGAATTGAAAAGGTGGGCGATGACTTCGTCAGCTTTCTTAATTATCTTCTCCCTATCAACATATTTAAAGTTATTGTTTTTCCACTCTCAAACTTTTTTTTTCTTCTCCCCACTCGCATAAGCCTCTCTCTCTCTCTCTTTTTCTACAGAATCATTAACTTTTTAATTAGAATGTAGATGACGCTGTTGGTGGGTCGTCTACCAACCGGAACTTAGGTTTATTTATGTTTTTTCTACGGGGGAGAAACAGCTTAGTTAGGAACATAAAAACGTCTCCCGAGAAAAACTTTAGAATTGAGTGAAAGGGATTTTTATTTTATTTAAGTAGGGGTAAATGCGGGAGGGGGTAGTTAAGGGCGTAAGAGGTGTGTGTGGGGGGATAAAGGTCTTCAATACTCCTTCGCGATTTCAACTCGCGAAAAAACACAAGTGCAATTAATAGTTTTTATCTAAAGCAAAGGGTGAGCTAAGTTAATGCTTTTTTATTGCGATTTCCCTCGCGCTTGTTTTTTTCTAAATAATCAGAGCGGGACTTCGACATACCCGATATTCTAAAAAAAAAATTTTAAGGCCCCAAACAACCTCGAGAAAAAATTCGAGATTTAAATAGGAGATAATAATCGAGATTGATATTTGCATAAACATTTAGTGAATTATTTTTATAATCGAAAGTCCAAAATATATATTTTTTTTAATTTTAAGGAAATAATACACGAAACAGTATTTATTGATTATAAAAATTGAGAATAATTTGTTAGAATTATCTTAAGGGCTGGTACAGGAAAAACTATAGTCTAGATTTTCTAACTTTTGTTATTTTTTACATGAAAATTAAAGATTTAAATAAGAGATAAAATATGTTTTGCATAAGAATTTAGTAATTTATTTGAGTCCAAAATACATATTTTTTTAAAAATTTCCTTATGCAAGCCAGTTAAAATTTGTTACGATTTTGATATTAAGGACCTGAGCTGAAAGGACCATGCGTTTAGATTTTCTAACTTTTATGGTATATTTTTTGTTTATCATTAATACTGTAATTACCGGTATAGAATATTATTCATAAAACTTTTTTTTTTGGTTACCAGTAATTGAAAATCTAATACCGGTATTGAATGGTTTTTTTTAAAGTTTAAAATGCACCAAATGCTTATCATTTGATTAAAAAAATTATTAAAAATAATTTAAAACTTTATCATTTGTTTTAATATACATGTACAGCGCTGTAATTATTGTATATGTATAAAAAAAAAGAAGATAGAATCATGCTTACTAAAAAATCTAAATTTATATTTCAATTTTTAACCGAAAATGACCCAGTAATTTTTGAATTTGAAGTTCTATAGATTTTTTTTAAAGTTATTACCCTGAAATATTTTTAAAATGTACGTTTTGTTGTTGCAACCCATATACCGGGAAAACCCATTCAACATAAACACTGACATTCCCATATACCGTAGCAAAATAAATCTATCCAAAATAATTTCTTTAAAAATCAAACTTTGTTAAAAGTGGTTGGGGCCTGGCGTTGAGTTGTGCCCTGCGAATAATGAAGAGTAGGATTAGGGAATCTCCGCTGCTTTTTCAATTACTCCCTAGCGTCCGATTCCCCCCGCTCTTTTTTTTTTTTTTTGTTTTTGTTTTACCCTACCCCACACCCTCTCATTTCATTTCTCTCCCGTACATATAGGTAGATCGAGAAAAAAAAAAAACTGTAGCGGTGGGATGGAGGAGTGAAAATGTTACGCAAGTTTGAATTTCGTTCAATTTCCCGCCGCCGCTTCTAAGCCTAAAAATCGATATAAGCCTAACTTTCGATTGTAAATAATTTTCGATTAATTTCAGTTACCTGTACGTGACTCCTCTCTCTCTCTCTCTTTATACTTCTTCACTCACTCTTTTTTTTTTTTTCTTATTTAGGTTTCGCAGCCAGATCGATGGAGAAGAAAAATCCAGTGAAAGCAGAATGATGGAGAAGAGAAAAAAAAAACTTTTTCAGGTGAAATTTCCGCGCAACGCGTTACGGTGACGTTGAAGACTGAGTGACGTCGAGGTAATGTCCGTTTGGTCACGTGTGCCAGGGTGGTTTTCGTGGTTCCGGGAGAGGATCGAAGCACACAGATGAGGTGAGTAAGGCTTCCCGCGCTCCACGTGTGTTTATTTGCGTTGTGTGCTAGCGACGAGCAGCGTGATGGAGAGAGAGAAAGAGAGGGAGATGATGTAAGGCGGAAGATGATTGGTCGAGAGGGAAAGAGGGAGGGAGTGACGGGGCTGTCGCAGCCAATAACTTACGCGTCGCTCGCGATTGATTGATGATGACGTCACGACGGAATAATTTATAATAATCTCAATTGATCACACACGAACAGTGGAGAATGTTGATACAGTGAACGTCAGCTTCGTTATATTGAAATTTAGAGGACGAGGGAAACTTCGTTGGAGATTAAGGTAAAAACAATTTTATTTTTTTTACTCTTATTACTAATTATTATTATGCTGTGATTTATTGATCGAAAATAATGTTGATAGATTTAACTTGAACATTTTATTGAATTGTATGTACAGTAGAAGTTTTCGTAGGAATTTTAGTGATCGATACAACGAACGGTTTTGTTAGAACGAAATTTGGGAGAGAGTTTATGAGACGATGGATACGTTTTTTATGGGGAGAAAGTTTTTGATTGAATTTTTTAAAAAATTTAATCATTTTTTTACGGTATAAAATTTTTATTTTTATAGCAAAATTTTTATACCGTATACTGTATAAAAAAATGATTGTAATATCCAGATTGTTATTTTTTTAACGAAATTTTATGAAGAGTTTAGTAAACAACGTGTGTTTGTTTGGGAACATACTCGAAGTAATATTATGATTGTTTTCTCTTTCCAGTAAACGAAATTGTATGACGTAACGTACAATATACGGTACGGTATAGTTTTTTTTATTACGTTTGCAGTTCGATGCAACGAAATGTTTGCTTGAATTACAAAATTTTAAGATAACAAAACTTTTTTTTCTTCTCTTTAATACAATAGTAAATAATTCTATATTTCGGTCAACATTGGTCATTTGCTAATTGGAATCGGGTTTCGTTCATATTTTAGAATTTATTTCATTATTTCTGGTAAATTTTTTTTTTATGGAATTCTCGTAATTTTTTCAGCTTTATTTTCGTTATAATGGTCAAAAATATTTTTATTTTTCACTAATTCTGCTTTGCAAGATTTTTTTTTTGTTGTTTTCGTTTACGTTATAGAATTTATTTTGAAGTTCAAAGTTTTTATTTTTTCCTTTGAAATTTGTGTTCATTTTTCAAGTTTTTAAATTTGGAAAAATGGAAAAAAAAAGTTTTTTTTTTAAATTGCTACTTTAATATTGATCAAAACAGATGAAAAACTCCACGTAATAGTATTGATTTGTGGTAATTGTAAAATGACGTACAGTAATTGCGCGAACATTTTTTATTAATTTTTGTTTAAACTAGTAATTCTACCTACCAATTTATTATTATTTTTTTATTCGATTTACAGAATTTCGTTATATCGACATTTGACTTTTTATTTATTTTTTCCCTCCGCTCAAAACTGAAAGAAGAAAAAAAAAATTGTAATCTAAAATTATGAGGACGATAAATAAAAGTGTAATAACTATTATTATGATGAATGGTCAACGGTGGACATTAATTTACGTCCATTTAGCATAATGAATCCCCGCGCATGCGCCCACCCTCCACGCGCGCTGCTAAATAAATAGATAAATAAACACCACTTTAGCTTATTGTTTTTTCGATTAGGAGCGTCATCGATTGCGCATGCGTGGTCGGTGGGCAAAGGGCTGGTGATAAACGAGCTAATTATTTATTCCTGGCTTTTAATTAATGCCTGGCCACGTTGATTAGTTTGGGTGGAGAGAGAGAGAAAGAGAGATAGGAAGAGAGAGAGAGAGAGAGAGATGGACGACCTTTATATAATTAAGATAATTAATTTCATCTCTCGTTAATTAAAAGACGGCAATTAACAATAGTTCGATTTATCATATTAGTTTTATTAGCGTCTACTTAATTCCGAGGTTGAGCAACAAAAAAAAAAATTGTATTGCAATTTCTTTCCACCTTCCCCTTCCCTTCCTGCCATGGAGTGGTGGTGGGTCGTATTAAACGGTTCGCTATGGAACTGGAACTTCTTCTTCATGTAGGCCTACTTTTTACTGGCGATTTACAAATGTTATTCGAACTTGAACTAATGTTATTCGAGCTTGAACAAATGTTATTCGAATTTGAACAAATTTTATTTCAACTTGAACAAGTTTTATGGTAATCTGAATGGCGTTTATATTAACTTGCACAAGTTAAATCTCAACAAGAACGAGTTGAATTGAGACTTGAACAAGTTATATGTCAACTTGAACACATTTTTTTTTTCAATTTAAACAAATATTATTGCAACTTGAACAAGTTTAATATGAATTTGACCAAGTTTAATCTGAATTTGAGCAAGTTTGGTCTGAACTTGAAAGGATTTTATTTAAACTTGGAAAAAGTATTATTTGAACTTGGAAAAAGTTTTATCTCAACTTGAAAGAGTATTATCTCTACTTGAGAGGGTTTTATCTACACTTTAAACTAGAAAGAATATTAATTTGAACTTGAGAAATATTTTATCCGAACTTGAACAGAAATAAAGTTTAGCATTAGCTTGAATTCAGTTTATCCAAAGTTTTAACGAATGGCAATCTCAACTCGAAACTAGTTTTTTCTTAATTTTAACTTGAGCAAGTTTTTTGCATCAAATTGCACGATTTTTTTTTTTTTAATCTGAATTTTCAGTGGTTAAAGATGGAACTGAGCAAACTTTCTTTAACATTAACATTGAACAATTTTAATCAATTTTGAACTACCGCATGTAATACAATAAATAGTTTTTTTTTTTGTTAGTTTATTTTCTACAAGATTTTACTCTCATCTATAATGAGTATTCTCTCAACTCCAAACAAGTACTTGAACGACACTTTTATTTTTGCAATAAAAATTTGTCATTTTTTTCCCCCATAAATTAAAAATGTGTTTCAAGGTGTTTTATATATTTTTGCCTAACACGTATCTTCCGCGCATGCGCAAATGGGTGTGAGAGGGGATGGAAGTACAGTAGTTGTGATTAAGTGGGAGTGCGCGTGTTTGCACGGAAGCGATTGTTGGTTTAGCTGTTGATGCTTTGTCTATTTCTCTGTTTGGGTGGGTGGTGGTATGAGGTGGGCGGGTGGTCACGTACTGAGTGGGTGGTGGGGCGAGTGGGTGGGTGGTGGAGCGAGTGGGTGGGACGAGCAATTGCTTTTCAACAACTCTCTACGACTGTTTCCAATACGTTTCTTCTTTCTAAAACGGAATTATTTCGTATTAAATTTCGAGTGGGTTTTATTTATTTACTTTTTTTTTTTTGTAATTTTTTTTTTCATTTCGAAAAACAAATTTTTGCAAAGTGGTTTTAGTCGCGTAATTTTATTTTTTTTTCCTACGTGTATGTAATGCGTGTCGATGATGACGTCACAGCCGCTTAAGACACAATTACGACGTTGGCGAGCGGCAAATCAAATTCAGTTTCGATTTCAATTGTTCGCCCACCCCGTTATTACGCAGAGAGAGTGAGAGAGAGAAAGAGAGAGAGAAATGAATTTGTTTTCATCTCCCGAGGATTCAATTGCCTCTCAAATCCCTCTCTCTCTCTCTTTCTCTTTCCTTCTATTATTCACCCTCTTAATGATTACACGACGACAAATCGATTATTTAAATATTATAATAATAATAATACTCAACAAACCGAAATAAATTATACACAAAAGAATCAATTTTATGCGAGAACTCGGATAATACGAAACTTTATATAAGACGAAATTATTATTATTATTTTTTTCGTATTAAAGAAAGCCAAAATATTGGTTAAAAATTAAAATGTAGAACACAGCTTTTTATATTTACATGATTACATTATGATAAAGTGAGTTTCGCTTTCAATCTCCACTTTTTTTTTTGTTGGATTCGCGTAAAAGATTTTACAAAATTAAAAATACCGGTAATTATCATGATTTTATTCGATTTTAAATTTTAATTTACTCTACTTTAATTTAAAAAAAAATATTAGTTGGAATTTACTTAAAACCAAAGTCTAATTTAAAATAATTTTTTTTTTATTAAAAAAAAAAGATCATTTTAATAAATATTCCAAAAAAAATTTTTTCGTCTTAAGCGTACTTTTAAGTGAAACGAAGACGAGAGAAAAAAAAATTTAATTTAATCGAATAAATAGAAAAAAATATATATATATACACAATAAATTTGCGGTTTGTTCCTTTTTTTTTGTGTTGTTGTCGAGAAACGAGATTAAATTTGGAGAGGAGTGATCAAGTGTTTAGAGAGTCGGAAGTGACGTTTAAGAGGCGTTTCCGGTGGCGTGACAAGTGTTAGTAGATTTATTTTTTTTTATTTTTTCCAATTTCGTTTTTATTTGTTGTCCATCATTATCCTCCTCCATTCTCTCGCTCCCCACCCACCAGCCACCACCTACTCTCTTGACCCTTACCACTCTCTCTCCCACTCTCTCTCTCTCTCTCTCTCTCTCTCCGACTCTCTTTTATTCCCCTCGTTTTCCGAGGATAGGACACGGTTGCCTAACTGTGTAATTGATTTGCCTCTCCTATTCCATCTTCAATAGAGAAAGCTGTTTACGGCAAATGGGCTTTTGAGCAAAATGATTGTCTTTGTGAGGGATGGCGTGAGAAGGGGAGTATTAAGGGGGGGGATTGAATGGGGTGGTGGGGTGGGGTTAGATCCCCCCCCCTCTAGCTCACTTTGGAGCTGACACAGCCTTAGTAACTTCTCAATGTTTATAAACAACTTGTCTCCTCCTTCGCCATCTCTCACCTTCCTACCTATACCACTCCCTCCTACACACAATATGGCTGGACGACGCAATGGCAGCGATACCGAGTTGACCGGGCGATGCGTCCCTAGACAATTCATTTCAAACAAACAAAACATAGGAGAGAGAGAGAGTGAGTGTGTGAGAGAGATGGAATAAAAAAATTACTTTTCTCTCTCTGTGTTTTTTTTTTTGTCACAGTTACAAGTTTGAATTATGAGCACTAAATGCATTTTATTTATTGTCAATTGGAATTTTCTCTTGTATTTTTTTGCTGCGCTATATGGGTGAGGAAGATAAATCTTGAGAGAAAATAATTTATATATTAAAGGTGTTTTAAAAATTTATTCTATTTTTTTTGCTGATGTTTTTAATTTAAAAAAAGTCGTAGTGTGGTTTTTTTTTAGTAGAAGGTAAGGATAGGTATATAAATAAATGAATTAGATTATGAAGGAGTTGTATTTATTTATTTAGTTTTTTTGTGGTAGTTGTTTGTGTTGCTGCCCCTTGTAGGTAGGCACTCAATTCCTATTGGAATAGAAACCGTGCGAGCATCGTCGCTTTTTGCTGTTAGACGCAACTTTTTTATTATTTAGTCGTACTTATTGATAAAAATACTGAAATAAATTATACTAATAATCTACTAGGAATTTATTTCACTATATTAATGATTTATTATTTTTTTTAAATTAATTTTTGGACCCGTACAGGGTGATTACAAATTTTTTGAAATATCGTGTTAAATGAAAATTGAAGTAAAATTAGAGATACCTGCTAAGCGCTTTCCTATAGAAAAACAGTGTTGATATTTAATAGATTACGTGACAGATGTTTTGCGTGCGTTTTTTCGGTCATTCGGGGTACAAAAAAGGCTGCTGGTAAATTTTACGAACGAGTGTCCATATCTTACATAGGAAAAATATGGTAGGTAAAGACACTTCAAAGTTTTTGTAATTTCTTAATTTTTCAAAAATAATAATAATAATATCTGGAATCGGTACTGCACTTTTTTAAAAAATATTAATTGTCATGTATCACATATTTTTAATGCATAGAACCGAAGCAAAAAAATATTTTTTTTTACTAAAAATAACATTTTACAGCATACCGTACTTTAAAAAAAAAAAAAAAAAAAATTGTGATAATTTATACGGTATATTTTATCAATTTAAAAAAAATTTGATTAAATTTAATTTATTTATTTTTTTTAAAAAATATAAATAAAAAGTATAAAAATGAATTTTTTCGTCTTTTAATTTAATTAAGATGTGCAAATGAGGAAAAGACGATTGACAGAATTCTCCGCAGTTATTTTGATTAACTAAGAAAATTTCTCACCATTAACTTAAAATGGCAATTATTATTCGATTAATTAAACGTTCGGCTCTAATTCTCTTTAGATGTAAGAAAAGATGTTGAGAAAAAGCGAGATAGAGAATGAGAGAGGGAAAAAGTTTGTCGTTGGCGAATGTGGCAATCTCTGATCAAACCTCAGAGGATTAGCGCTCCTTAAACATATCACACGAGGAAGAGGAGGATAAAGTGTGCGTAGGGTGTTCGTATGGAGCTTTTGAGAGGTAATTGTTTCCGGTAATCCTTGCGTAATTGATACACGCGGATTTGTGTAGATGTTAAAAGACACCGCTACGCAGCTTCCCGAATTTGCAGCCAGAACGATGCTTATAGAGAGATTGAGCGAGAGAGAGAGAAAAAAAAAAGTCAGAGTGACCCTCTTTTATGAGTATCTTTGCTAACTTAAACTTGTCCCACCGTCTTAATCACCCTTCTAATATATATAGATGTAGAGGCCGCTGGAAAGCCTTAACTTTACTACCTTTTTCCCTTCCACCCAAAAGACCAAATCTCTTCCCTTCCCTTAACACGTGTTCTCCCGCCGTATAATCCAAACAGAAAAAGCGTCTATCAAAATATTTAACCGTCGACTGTATTTGACAAAGGCTTAACTCGGGTCTCCATTAAGCCTTAAAGGCAGGCAGGCGGCGGGAGTGAAATCGATTTTAACGAGCTCATTCTCTCCAACTCCATCACTCTGACTTTACAATTTTTCTTTTTTTTTTTCTTTTTTTTTTTTTTGGTTAGAAAAAAAGAGAGATTTCCTATTTTACCTACGAGTAACCTTTTATTATTGTATGTATTTAGTTGTTAATAAGGATGTCTAGGGGAAGAAAAGGGTTAGAAATGACTTTGGTTATGGTCATTTTCAATTTTTTTTTTTTTTTTTTTTTTGATTTTACTAAAAAAAATATGTTTTTTAAAATAAATTTTTATAGAGATGACTTTAGTTATGGTCATCTTCAATTTTTTTTTTTTTTTTGGTTAGTTTTTAAGATATTTTTTTTTTTACTGTCGACAGTATGTCGTATTTTAGACAATGTTTAAAATTAAAAATTTGTTAAAATGCTCACAGCAAAAAGATACAAAGTGAAAATATTCAAAATTAAAAGATTCACTATGATTTTTATTTTTGTTACAAAATCAGATTTTTTTTAAAATAAAATATCCACAGACTTTAAAACCTTCTCCACTTCTCTTCTTCACCATATTGGCGAGCAAATAAAAATTATCTTTAAATTATTATTTTTTTAATCGATTTTTTTTTTTATTTTGGTAAATGTATTAAATTAACTAATATTTTTTTTGAAAAAAAATTGTTTTAAATAATTAATAATAAATTTTAACCTAAATTTGGAATAATTTTTTTATCTCTAAAATTATTATTATTATTATAAATAGAAGAAAAAAAAAGCACTTCAAAACTCCCCGAAATAATATAATATAAAATTCTAATCAACTTTATAACAAGAAAAAACAGGAAAAAAACGAATACAAATTTGTGTATTTGAATATTAATTAACGAGGACGAATATAATTATTTATTAGGCTTAACAAAATAAACATTGGAGCTTAATTTGCATGTTGACATGCGTGTATACATCTCTCTAACTACATCTCTCTGACTCGAAGTGATAATTAACGCCGGTTGTTAATATTTTTATTTAGTTTTTTTTTCTCTTCTTGTTGTTGTGTTATTGCAATCGAAACATCTCAATTTATGCGTCGTCTGCTGACTGCTTTTTATGCGCAGATCGCGTGCGCACCTTCCTCCCTCCCTCTCGCTAAATACTAAATCATATTTAAACGCGATTAAATAACTAAAATACGAAGCGATTCTCCCTCCGTTTATTTAATTATTGCTCGCATGCAACTTTGGATGAGATGGGAAGGAAACATGGTGGGCGGGGTCACGTGACCAACTGGATATGTAAACCAATCAATTAACCTTTTTTTTCTTTTTTTTTAATTAGCGAAATTTGTGGTTTTTATCGCTAAATTATTCAATTTTTCATTGGAAATTCATAAGCAAAAATTTTTTTAATTTTTTTCTCATGGAGCATTTCGTTATATTGAGAGTTGGTTTAAGAATTTATTGATTCTAAAGAAAATTTTTTAGTGTTAAGAGTTTTTAAGGCTAAACTTTTCTGTTCTGTGTTTGGTTACATTGAGACTTTTTTTTGTCAAAATTTGTTATCCAGTATTAATAAATTTTTTGGTTTGCGAATTTCGTTATATTGAGACTATTTTTTGGTCAGAATTCCGTTATATTGAAATACTTTTCCGCTTAGACGTTTGTTATTGTGGAAGATTTTTTTCGTCAGAATTTTGTATATTAAAAAATTTATTGTTTGCAAATTTCGTTATACCGGTACTGACAATTTTTTTTTTTTTTTTTACTTGAATTTTGTTATATTGAGACATTTTTTAGTCATACAGTAATAATTGTGTTATACCGGTATTGAAATATTTTTCTTTTCAGAGTTTCGTTATATTGAGATATTTTTTCGCTCAGAATTTCGTTATACCGATATTGAAAAATAAATTTATTTTATTAATTTTTGTTTCATTTCGCCCTTACGGACAAGTGTTAGGTTTTAAATTTTGTTACCTTGAGAATTTTTTTTTTTTAGCATTTTTTTTAATGAGTTGTAAGCTAGTCTGACATTTTCGTTATACAGGTATTGATAAATTCATTGGTTCGCAAATTTCGTAATAATTACCTATAAAATTATTTTTAAGAGATTTTTGTTGTACATATTATACTCTACTCGTATTAAAAAATGTATTCGTTATAGGAAAATATTTATACAGTACTGTATAGAGTTTAAAAATTCGTTATATTGAGAACATTCCAATGATTTCAGAAATTCGTTATACTAACGGTTTTTTTTCTTTACACATTTACACGTAAGCCTAATTAAATGATTGACGTATGGCTGCGCATGCGTGAACATATTCTTAGAAAAACCATGTACACTATTTTTTTTTGTTTATGCTTTTTGGCCTACAATTTTTTTTTCTCTCGTTTTTTATTTTTTTTTTTCTTCTTTTTATAGCGAATAAGGTTGTATTTATAGTGAATAGCGTGATGTGTTTGCAAATCTTTTTCGCTTTTTTGCCGTTAATTAATTGCAGGTCGCAACTGTTTTCGCGTGCAAATGATTTGCTCCCTCTCACTCTCTTTCTCTCTCGGCATCGTTCTGCCTATCTATCTATCTCTCTCTCTCTCGGCATCGTTCTGTCTCTCTCTCACTCGTTTCCTAAGCCTAACTCATCAACCGTCATAAAGCCAAAAGAAATACAACCATCAATAAAGATGGCGGACGAGCGAGTCGTTAACACGGAAACCGCAGAACCGGAGTTTGAGTAAGGGGCTTAAAGCGAGTTGACCGACGGCGGTGCTCTAATTGCTCTATTTGATTTTGAGGCGGGGAGGGACTGAACGTTTCAAAAAAAAAAAAAATTATTCTAAGTAAAGAAATTATAATTGAAGTGAGGCACACAATATTAATACTGTATAATTAGTTAAATAATATTTTTAGTATTAGTAACATTGATAAATAATGAAAAGACCTACTGTAATAGAAATTTTTTTTAAAAATAAAACGCTAATAAAACTATTTTTTAAAAAAACAGTCAATTAACGATGAAAAAAATAATAGACACTGGAAATAGCAAAATATTTTTTTAAAAAAATACCGGTACATCCAAAAAGGAAGAGAAAAACAAAACACGGCGTGTTCGAATAATTGGTACCGTATGCACGTTACAACGGAGAGTTAGTTGTCGGTGCACATCAATTTTCAGAACATTTTTAAAAAATACAAAAAGCTTTTCAAAAAATTGTCAGAAATTTTCACACGCCTACATTTACTGTATAATTAAAGTTTGATTATGTAAAAAAAAAAATATTTCATAAAAACATTTGGAAAAATGTAAAGTTTAAACATCAAATTGAAGAATACAATTTTGTTCGGATAGTTACAGTGCACTCGGGATGGAAATGCCAGTAATTAGTGCACTACGACATTCTGAACATACTTTTAATAAATTTTTTAATACATACATGTTGGCTACTGTAATAAAAAATGTGTGCAATATTATTAGAAAAAAAAAAAAAAATATTATGTTTAAAGAAAATAATGTCAAAATGAAACAAAAAAAAATATATATATAATGATTGAAAAAAATATTCGAAAATATACAAAAATAACCATACTTGTAAATACAGTGTTAGAAAATTGCAAAAAAAAAAATTGATTTAACCCAAAACAAAAAAAAAATTATTATGCGGTTTAAAAAACGTTACAAACACATTAATACTGTAAAGCCAAATTTTTTGCAAAGAAAAAAAAATTAAGGATTAAAAAAAAATGTCAAAGGACTATGGGAAAAAAAGTCAAAAAATATCACTCAACCAACAAAAAAAAAAAAAAAAAAATGATAGAAAAGAATCTCGCGAAAAAATTTTACACCCGCTTAATAGGAGGGGCCCCCCAAATATTTTTGAGACTGGCAGGCAGGGTGGCTAATGTTAGATTATCGGTTAGTCCAGGCCTCGTTTGACACATCCACACAGGGCGTCGTACGCATGCGTGGTAGACTAGTAGTCGTAAGGTAAATATTGGCCAGGAAATGATTGGCGAGTGTTATTCATTGACGAAACAATGCATTAAGTTAAGCGACGTGTTCTCTTCCCATCTGGGACCGTCATTTAATTTGGGTCCCGCGTCCCCCCGGACCAACCCCCACACTGACCACCCCTCACTCCTTCTCCCTGGGGCATAAGAGAACGTGTTACTTCTTCCTCCTCCACTACTACCATAGTACTATGCCTTTTAATTAGAAATGGAGATCGATGAATGATTCACCCCTACCCCTCCTTATTCTACTATTCAATTAGGCTGCGGCTGCTGCTACTTCTACGAAGGCCTTCAATCATTATTAACCCAGCGAATAAACACCGGTTTTAAACCACTGTAATTATATTATACAGGGTGCATGCGCTTTTATCCCTTCCCTCCAAATTCTTTTAATTAAAACATTTTTTTTTTCTCTCTTTTCAATTTTAATTGAATTTTAGTGTGTTTTTATTTTCGTTGAAATTTCCATTATAAATATTTCAGTGTGAAGAAATGTATGCAACTGGTTGAAAAAACATGCTTTTTTAAAAAAATACGCTCGATTAAACGAAATTAACTGAAATATATTCAGTTTCTGTTAAAAAAAAAAAAATAATAAAATTTATGCGTTTATTTTTTAGTTGTTATCCGAACAGTATTTGAACACCCATATTTTTTAAACGAGGTATATTTATTTTTGAAGGGATGATCAAAAAATTTGCGCAGAAAGCTGTGTGGATTTTTAATTGAAATTAATTCGATAATTTTAGTGTTACAAAATGTTGCATTTAAAGGATAATAATTTTTTTATGACCGTAAATAATAGAAATTTCGTTAATTGTTTTTTTTTTAATATTATTCTATCACTATCTGAACATTCATATAATTTCTAAACGCAGCATTTTTATATTGAGATATCCAGAAATTGACTCGAAAAAACTAAAATTTTAATGTAACGAAATTATTAAGTTTTTTAAAATTTATTTATTTGAAATTTCATTCCTAAAACTATGTGAACATCCAAACTATCTTAATACGCTATGCTTACATATTTACAAAGGACATTCCGCAATTGACAGGAATACAATTTTGAGTAATTTCTTACTGCTGACGTCATACATGACCCGCTATAAACAGATATATTATTTTTCTGAGCAAAATTTTAATTATACATATATTTTTTTGAGCAAAATTTTTATTAATACATATATTTTTTGAGTAAAATTTTAATTAATACGTATATTTTTTTGAGCAAAATTTTTATTGATAGGCCTACATATATTTTTCTGAGCAAAATTTTTATTGATACCGGTACATATATTTTTTGAGTAAAATTTTAATTATACATATATTTTTTTGAGCAAAATTTTTATTGATAGGCCTACATATATTTTTCTGAGCAAAATTTTTATTGATACCGGTACATATATTTTTTGAGTAAAATTTTAATTATACATATATTTTTTTGAACAGAATTTTTATTGGTACATATATTTTTTGAGTAAAATTTTAATTATACATATATTTTTTTGAGCAAAATTTTTATTGATAGGCCTACATATATTTTTCTGAGCAAAATTTTTATTGATACCGGTACATATATTTTTTGAGTAAAATTTTAATTATACATATATTTTTTTGAACAGAATTTTTATTGGTACATATATTTTTTGAGTAAAATTTTATTATACTGTACATATATTTTTTTGAACAGAATTTTTATTGATACCGGTACATATATTTTTTGAGTAAAATTTTAAT
>JAQGAY010001285.1:0-15318 GCA_034698085.1 Polydesmus angustus | reverse complement strand
CTGAATGTAAATATTAAAAAAAAATGCATTTTCATTAAAAACTGATTTAGTTATTCATTTTTCAAAACTTACATCTTTATTTGGGGACCCTAATAGTTTGCAGTAATAGATTGCGATAGATTTTAATTACAGAAAATTAAAAGGTAACTGTTATTGCATATTTAAAGTTTTTAAAAAGTAAATATTGATTGCAATGCAGTTTTTTGTGGTTTAAAATGAATAAATGTCTTAATCAATATTATACATTTTAATGGTACAGAAATGTGAAATTACAAGAAAGGAATTTCATCCACGAATGGCCATTTAATTGGTGGATAAACTAGTAATTAAATTTCAACACTTTCAAGATCTTTTAATAAATAATTTTATGAAAAAAATTAACATTTTTACGTGCATATTTCACACGTTCGCATATACTGTAATTAATAAATGGGAAAACCTTTCAAATTATTTACTGCATTAAACCAGGCTAGAGGTGTTCATGTAATCCCAGAAACATTATGGTAAATACGAAAGTAATTTATAATATGCAAAGCTAACAGCTATGTTTATAAATATTAAAAAAAAACTTTAAATTTGACATCTCATATATAAGTAGGCCCTATAGCCACAAAAACAAGCAAAAATACGTGAAAATAAAATTGGGCAAAAAGTTCGCTCTAAATGCGAAACATATAGATTACGTCCTGCAAAATAAATTGCATTAATTTTCAGTTTGAATCTAGTCTACTTTCATTAGTAAAGCAAAGGAGAAAGATACGAGTAGCCTCGCTTTAAATAGCTTTCAAGAATGTTATGGAATCATTTTGTACGCAGAGATTAAAAGTCAACTATACAGAAGAAGAATTTCGATGGTTTCCTTAGAAAGAAGAATAAAAACACTCTACGAAATAAGAATTAACATTCATTTTTCAAAAGTCCAGTTGCAATGTACCGGTAGTCTAAAGATAATTTTTTTTATCAAAAAAAAACCTCATAGCTTGGAACCCATATCCAGAAAATAAGCTTTTTGGGAAATGTGTTTGCACACGTTCACAACTCTCTCCTTTTATTATTGATAATAATTATTAGTAGTCTGAGGTTAAAAAATTGACTTTCAAATAAAATTCAGGTACCTATTATAATTTCAAACCACACCCAGAAGCCCAAAATTATTTGTGCAGCAACATAAAATTATTAAATGAGCAACGTACAAAAGTACAGATTTGCAGTAGTACAGAATACAGTTTATAATCAATTGAACTAAATCAAACAAAATTAATTAAGCAAAATTTGATGATGAAAATGGAATTAAGTAGTTAATAAAAAAAAATATATATTTATATATATACAATTATTATAAATTAAAGGTTCCACAACTACAAATTTTATACCACTTTTTAAGAACTTGATTAAACGCTACTTTCGATGAAGAACTGTCCTTGCGATTGAAGGCAATTGCAAGGGCCTATACTCTGCTTCAATCTGGCCCAGAAAAGCTTGCAGGCGGGTTCGTTGTTTGGGTTAGGCGATACCAGATAAGTTTTTGTGCGCATGAGCCGTTGCAGAGTGCGAGGTACGGGATGGTCTTCGAGGCCTTCTAAAAGGATGAGGATGAGCACGTCGTTTCCGTCCAAATTAGAATTTCTAATGGTGGGCCATGTGCAGCTCCCACTGACACCACTGGCTCGCCGTGAACTTCTTCGATACTAAGCACAGTGTTTTCTTACTTATGTCTATGCACTGGATGATGTTGTCGATGATGGCTCCACCTGCTACAAAATCTCTATCCTGAATGCACAGGTGGAGTTTGGGCTCTTCCTGTTCGAGCTGAGGAATCAATTGGTTGACAGTCCGCGTTTGAATAACACGCGAAGGCGTCGAAGGACAATTGATCATCTTCATTCACCAATTTTTGATATCTCATTGATAGAATTTGGTTACGAAGAAGATAACAAAAGAATCGCACGTACCACTTGTATTTGATGAGCAACACAATTGCAATAACGATGATAGTTGCGACAATGGATATAGGAAGAACGATAGTCGAATAATTAAAAACATTTGGCGAACATAATTCCTTGTTTACGTTTAAGTCAGTGATAAATAATCCTTTTCTATAAGTGGGAAATGAACATTTATAGTTTTTAATTTGGTTTTGTAGCAAATATTGGTAAAACGGGTCCACCGCACATTCGGTACAATCGAATTCGTTATCGTGTAAATACACTCGTTTGGCAACAGAAAAATCTCTTAACATCGCTGAATTTATTACCGACATTTTGTTGTGCGACAAATCTAAAGTAAAATTTAATTTTTTATTATTCGCATTTATCATTATTTTGGTTTTGTTCCAATCTAAAATTTGATTATTACTTAAATTTAGAAAAAACGACGGTCTATAATCGTTCGTTAAATTTAATTTCCACATAGAATTTAACTTATTTCCGGATAAATTCAGCACTGTTAAATGAGGAAAAAGATGGAGAAATGCATTCAAAAATTCTTCCAAAGAAAACTTTCTAAATCTTTCGTTAATATCTAAATTGCTTACATTAGATCTTAGCCATGCATATCGAAAAATGTATTTAGCTAATTCGAAACTATCAGTTAAATGCAACTTTTTTATATTAGATGTTTCTGGTATGGAAATATTTCCATCTTTAAAGTGGACATAATATTTAAATGTTACGTTATTCATACTTGAAATTTGCAGATTTTGCATTAGCATATTTCTTGAAAACATGTTAATTACCATATGACTAATATCTAAATATTTTAAATTGCCTACATTTGGTAACCTATATATCTCATCAATATTAAACTCCTCAACGCCATTCACTTTGTTTCTCCTACCAAATGAATTAAGAATGAAATTTTCAAAATCATCATTATTAAACTCCTGATCGTCGTCCTCGTTGTCTATCTCACGAATTAAGTTAATATCTAGATTTTCAATATTATCAATATCAAATTCTTGACGGTCATCCACTTTTCCTCTCCTACCGTTTGAGTTAAGATCTAAAAATTCAAGTTTTGTTAAAAACTGTACACTTTCAGTTAAATCCAATAATTCATTTCTGGCTAAATTTAAATGCACTAAGTTAGGTATACGTTCAAAGTTAACAAAGTCCATTGTTCGTAAACGACAATTGCTTAAATTTAAAGCAGTTAGAGATGGAAAAACTGGAAAATTTTCTTTACTAATTTCTTTTAACTCATTATTCGAAAGGTCTAGAGATTTTAAGCTTAACTTTACAAATACATGTAGTTGCAAATCAGCAAATGAAATATGACAGTTATGTATGGAAATGCTGTCAGCAGTTGCGTTGCGTTTTATTAAAAATAATTCGCTATAATATTTTAAAAAAAGTGAAAAATTATTTCTTTTTAAATTAAAATCAGGACGAAGGGTTAAACAAATCGTTCGTACGGAATGCACGCAGTGTGTAGCATTAACCAATATATTAGATTTTTTGTCCGAATTTTGACGAGACACTATTACACGCTGCATACAATTTTCGTTATAGCGAACAAAACCCACTTTGGAATTGATCTGAAATTGTAATTTTAGTCCTGACTGAGGAAGCTTTTTATTACCGTCAAATGTGGCACCGACTTGACCAGTTGCACTTTGTAACTCCACGCAAGCATCTTCACTATCTCCTAACGTAGAGTAGTTAACTTGACAATTGAATGACTCTGTCTCCCTAGTTGAGATTAAATAAAAATCTCCAAGCTTTTTAAATGTCTTACCTTTATAAGTTTTAATTTGAAAATGCAGTTGATTGTTTTCGAATTTCCATTCATTTGCACAATCGTTGCAATCTATTAGTTCTTCGTTAAGTTTTCCACACTTTTCATTCGCGTTTATTTCTCCCAAGAGAATAAAAAACAATACCCACAAGAACATGGTTAATAATTTATTCATCTCGGACAAACACAAACGAATGAACATGATCACACTCACTGCGTGCTTGTTATAAATACAACAAAAAACAAGAAGCTAAAAAATCAATTCTTGTTATTCAAACGAAATTACCACTAATTTTAAACACATATATTTCCACATCCTCTTATAATACGTAATATTACAATAACACTTTCAATTTTGCTTTCAGTTCCTTCCTTCCTTCCTTCATTAAAATTAATTTTTTTAAAAACATTTCGAAATAAATATTTTTTTAGAATTACTGTACTTCATTATTGTTGCTAGCGTTAAATTAAAGAGAAAATGTTTGCAGTGTCTACGCAGCATAAGTGGTGTTACAGTTAACTCGACAATACTGCTAATTAAAAGAAAAACAAAATGGATATTATAATTAACAATTATTTCAGCTTTACATTTAGATTATGATTGTCTAAGTAGTAGGCTATATTTTTGCTGTTCTAAAATTCAGTTCGAATACAAAAACATTATTGTAATTAAGTTTGATTTGCAATTTTTTTGTTATCCTGTATGCAATCCCTGTTTGCAATAGACGTTGATCACAGAAAAAACATTGTAAAAAGTTTAAGCAACAGTTGTGGCTGCATACCCTTAAAATTTCTCAATTATTTTTAACCACCAAAAACTAAATCAATTAATATTTCACCGTTTAATGCACAAAAATGTGAAATTACAAGAAGGAAATTTCATTTACGAATGCTCATTTAATTAGCTAATAAACTGGTAAATTAAATTTCATCACAGTTGGGGCCGTTCATATGGAATTATAATTTTTTAACAGGTAAAATTAAAACAAAAACCTTCCACAAATTTTTTAAAAAAATGGAGGTCACAAAAAATAAGACTAGATTGAACGATAGAAAGGATAAAATTTGAAACTTAAAGAAATGAAAAACAACCAACAAGTGTTCCTCCTCAGAGGAGGTCAAACAGGGCAAAGGGATAAGGACGAGAATTGAAATTGAAATTATTTCGGTTTTTGCTGTCCCATCTTAACCGACCTAACTCAGGTGTTATAGGGACAGCGGGGAAGATGGAGAACCATGAAAGGACAGAATATCACCCCAGAAAAGAAAGTAGTCTCCCAGGCTTGAACCCGTGGAAACACCCTTCCCCTCAGCCTCCTTTTGCTGGATTACAGGAGTGCGCTACGCTCCCAATGAATGCACATGTCGATTAGGATAAGCTGAAAGTCACGTTGCTGGATCTCCACGCATGTTTATTTTTTACATTCTATAGGCCTACACGAATTAAATTTATTTTAGTTTGCTTGGTAAACTCAATAACGTTCTAGTGATCATGTGGTATAGCGAGATTGGATACCCATCCAAGTACTAAAGCTAACATTAATTTGGAAGTAAACGTTTTAGGTAAGAAAAACTTATGACTTAAGTTTTATAGTTATTACTCCGAGTATTTTTTTTCTTCTCATTTACACAAATTATTGTTAAGTTTTGAAAGTCTTTTTTTTTTCGTAAAATACAATAATTTTGAAAGTCTAAATTTCATTGTAAATTAGCCACATTTTATTTGTAATCTAATTTTTTGTAACTTTAATAATAATAATAATATTGCTGTGATTCAGAAACTACTTAAATTAAATTACAATCAAAATTACGGTATACCTTAATTAGTAACTATGCCTTAATGCTAAAAAAATTTGCAAAACCTTTAAATTCAATGAAATAAAAAAAAAACAACCAAAACTCTTAAAAGTTTTTTTTAAAAAAATTTCCCAATAAAAAAAAACATATTTCGAAGAAAAATAAATTTATGTGGCGCCAAATGAGTATCCCCGAACGAAGTCAACATTTCGATGTTGATAAATTAACCGGCTTTTGGTGCTATCAATTATCGAATAATTCGTTGCGGCTGCGGGAAATAACCCGAAAACGATATAACAATAGCGTAACATCCTATGAACAATATGGCTTCGCAACCGCCGTATCACACCACAACACCGCCGCGGCCAAATACTTCTACGCACAATTAAACTCCTTGGAACTTCAACAATGGTCCTTTTCTGTGATGAAATAGAAGCTTCGTTCGAATTCATTTTTACCCATTGACCAAAAAATGTTTAGTTTATCAATGGCGGATTTAGTTTGTATTTTACTCTCAAAAATGAGCGACAATCAACAAATGGAGACGTTGAAAACGCACCCTGTACGAATCCTAATCTATTTTTTACTGTGGCCCCATCAAGGTTATTTTTTGCCCACTGTGGAGCGGATGTGGGAATTTATTAGCCCAATTCTACTTCCGTTCTTTGCTGCTGGTTATGTTCTGCAAACTGCGTTACGGTGTGGAAGAGTGCGTTTTCCTGGGAGATTTTTCGTCAGTTTCGGCGGTCGAGCCCCATGGAATGCAGGAAGTACGTCATCAATGGCGGGGAGGGCGCGTGGTATATTATGCTGACGGAACTATTCTACGTCGGAGAAGAGGAAATTTGCCGAGTCATTTTGAATGACGTCGACGCTTTAGAGAAGGATGAGTTAATGAGCGTGAACGTAACGCGATATTTTTTAAGAAGCAAAAATGAAGAGCATGGAAGACAATTTGAGTTTCTTAAATTTTTATTCGCCGAATGTGCCGCGTCGGAGGAGAGAATCAATAAATTTAAGGTCGCATTCGCCGATCCGAATTTACGATTGAATGAGCGGGCGAAGAGCGATTTTTATCAATACCGGTAGTAATTTTTGGACAATTTTTCATCGACATAAAAATTCAAGACAAAAAATGGTACATTTTGAAATGAATTTTTTTTAAAAAAAAATTGAACGCTGTATTAGATGTAAGGTGATTTTGGTACCTTTTTGGCTTATTTTATGTTTGATTAAAAATTTAAATCGATTATTTTCAGTGAAACTGTCCGTTCATACTGAGTTTGCGGGTAATTTTTTTTTTTTTTTTTGTTTTATCTATGGTTTTTTTTATTGCTTATGGAGTCATTAAAATTTTAGGATAAGACGAGATAGCCTATGTATGGCAAAAAAAAAAAAAAATTGTGTGTGTATTTTTTGAAATCTAATGATAATAAACATAAAAATTTAAATTATTCTGACGTATCAAAATATTAGGAACAATCAACAAAAAAAATTAAATAAATAAATAGCAAGCTTAAGAAAACATTTTTTAATGACATAAATCGCAACAAAAAAAAAAATTAATATTTTTGCAATGCTTTTTTTTTCTTCAAAAATTAGAAAAACTTCTTTAATAATATTTTAAAACCAGAAATAAAATTCCATCAATTAAAATTACATTAAATTTTACGAGATTTTTTTTGTTTTCAGATTTTTTTAATACACCTGCATCGCCGTTTTCAAAAGTTGCTTGGAAATTGTTACAATTGAAAAAATTTGTCAATAAAATTCCTCTATTAACTATTGTTTCAAACCTTTGTTGAAATCACAAAAAAAAAAAATTGTTTACTGTACACATAGTAAAAATTTGATAATTTACATTTTTTTAAAAAAAAAATGTCAATTTTCAATAATGCCGGTACCGTAAATAAAAAAATTTGTCAATGTTATTAACCGGATTGTATTTAATTCTTATTTATTAAATTCTGAAAATTAAAACCCGAGAAAAAATTTTTTTTGTTAATTTTCGTAAATATATTAGTCAATAATAATTTGTTCGAGAAAAAAATGCAATAAATTTTTTTAAATACCGGTACTGTAATAAATTACCGTATCCATCTTTTTTTTTTTTAACTTTCCGTGGCAATTTTAAAGCGCGAACATCTTGAAGTCAAAATTATTCCGAGTTTATCCCCACACTAACTCCAAAAAATATTGTACAAAACTCGGACGTGTCTGGGACGTGTTTGGGAAAATTGTTTTCGAAAATAAAAACATCCTAATTATTTCTTAATTCCTTAAAAGGGCACATTCTTTTGCGTCGCACCCCTTTTATAAAACCAAGGAGGAATCGAAATTCCAAACAATGATGGAAGTGACGTAGGTTGTTGCCCTTCTATAAACAATAGGACGTATCTCCAAATGAAAAAACCTCCCACAAGAAATTGAATAAAAATTAAATACAACTTTTTAGGGGTTTTTTTCCACATTCTATCTCGTTGCAGAAAGCTAGAGAACAAATAACAAAATTATTCCAATAGGTTCTTCAAAAATTTTTTTCATTATTTTGGTGAAAGTCGTTGAGATCGAAAATAGTGCGCATTAAAAACCGCGTGTTGGATAAAATATTCTTCATACTGATTATTGAGATATTAATTTAGTACTGGTAAGTGAAGTGAAATATTTATTCTTCTTTCGGTATTACTTCGATATTACAGTATTTACTCTTATTACAAATCTTAATTGGTATTAAACCAGGGTAAAATCAAATCTGTTTCGAAACATCGCTTTAAAAAAATTTCGTTCTCTCCTTACATAATTCTAAAAAAAAAATTTAATTAAAAAAAATGGGCGTAGATTAATGTGAATTACCAATGTTATCAAGTACAAAAGTTTAATCACTTATGAAAGTGAAATTCAGCTTAAATATTAAGGCTCAAGTTAATAATAAGATAGCTTCCAAACGAAAGTTATCCGTATTTCGTTATCGGTAATTGAAGCCAAAAAATGATGATAATAATATCGAAAAAATTCAATACATCGCACAGTGCCTTTTTTTAAAAATAATCGACGTGCACAAACCAATTATTAACACAAAAAAATCTTCAATAAAAATAATACTTTTAAATAAACCATCAAATCGTAACGTTCTATATTATTACAGCGACCAATTCATGAGACAATTTAAAAAAAAAAAAAAATGCGAGTAAAAAAAATTCTCTTAAGTTAAATTATTCTACTTGTCAATGTTATTTTCTTATTTTTATTTATAGCGCGTCATATTCTAATGGTTAAACCATGAATACAATGCAATGTACTAAATACCTGGTAGATTTCCATTCAAATCGACTTTCTTATTGACTACTTTACTGCTAGCATTTTGATGACAAGTTTCATAAAAGCAATGACGCGCCATAAATTATTTTAAAATACCCTAATATTTAAATTTTTGCGTTATTTTTACGCCTAGTACTCGTAGTTACAATGTTTCTTAGTAAGAATGATTAACTGTGTTTTATTACAATTTGGTAGTTAATTTAAAAAAATATATTTTTATTGAGCGTTCAAATACTTCTTTTTTTTATTACTGCAAAGGTAGGTCGCTACTTTAAGCCAAACTTAATCAAGTGTCGAATAAAAAAAAAAGAACAAGTAAAAACAAACTTCGGGAGTGTCTTTATTTCAGAGGGAAAGAAATTCTATGAAACGCAGCTCTTCCTCAATTCATCTTTAAAGTTTAAAAGGTCACACACTATAGCCTACACTCGTTCGGCAAAAATTGTTAAAATTTATAAAGATGGAATGACGGCAACTGCCTTTTATTTTAATTTTTAAAAAAATAGAGATTCAAGAAAATTAATTTCACTCCAGTTACATACTTGAGTTGCTTAGAAACATACCTAGAGTAGTGTCATTCCGAAATTCTTCGATTTCAATCAACAGGAATTCAATAGGAATTTCAACAAGGGAATGTGTGTGACCTTTTTGGGATGCAAGTTACTGTTAGAGAAACTTTTATTCGAATTTTATTCTTTATGAAACAATTTTAAATATTAATGTTCAAAAGTTCAACTTACATTTTAATACATTTTAATCTTAATCTTTAGGACCCTTTTTAATTTAACTCTTAACCAACTTTTATGATAGTAATGTACAATATCAAATATTTTATTATAAATAATTCGCCGTACTGAAGCTGTGTATTCCCTCCTTCTGTCTTCCCTGTGCCAACAACAACAATATAAAAATAATAATATTTTAAAACGAGAAATAAAACTTTATCAATAATATTAAAAATGATTTTAATTAAAAGTGATTTTTTTTTCAGATTTTTTAATACACCTGCATCGCAGTTTTCAAAAAGTTGCGTGGAAATTGTTAATTGAAATATTGTTTAATAAAATTCCTCCATAACTATTGTTTAAAAATTAGTTGAAGCCACAAAAAAAATTATTTACTGTAGGCCTACACATGGGAAAATGTGATAATTTTACTTTTTAAAAAAAACATTGTAAATTTGCAATTAAAAAAATAAAATTGTTAATGTATTTAACCGGATTGTATTTAATTCTTACTTATTAATTCAGAAAATTAAAATCAAGAAAAAAAATTAAGTTTTTGCTAAATTTCGTAAATATATTACCGGTAATCAATAAGTAATAATTTGTTCCAGAAAAAAATGCCAATAAAATTTCTTAAATAATTACCGTACCTACTATTATTTTTTTTTTTTTGCTTTTCATGATAATAATAACTTTAAAGCGCGAACATATCAAAGTCTTAATATGTCTTTTGTTTGGGAAACCTAAGTAAGTATAGCTGTAAGTTTAAAAACAATCAAACAAAACGAAGATGGAAGTGACGTCAGGTACCCTTCTGTAAACAATTAAATGTGATACAAAAAAACCCCAAACATTTTTTTAGCACACCAAAATTATTACCGGTATTGTATTGATAAAACCTTAATTATTGACAAAACCAAATCATTGGTAAGATAAAATATTGATACACAGACAGTGAAATAAATGAATTTTTTTTTGCTGAAAAATTATAGATAAGGCGCCTATTGATCGTATAAAATTATTGTTGACCCTATGAAATTGACGAAATTAGTGACTGAACGATTGGCTGATGTAAACAGTTCTGTGATTGGTGGAAATACGTCATGCATTTGGTAGAGTTACGTCATGTCCTGCTCATAAATAAACACGGCACAGTGACGTAGATGCCGAACTGCTGCCATGCTGTGGATTAGGTTAGCAGTAAATTATGCGGACCAGGCGGGTTTTTTAAAATTCTAATGTAAATGGTGTTAATTAAAGATTTAGCTGTTTAAATTTTACATTGTGAAGAACAACAAGCGGTACCTAAACTCTTCAAATATATTGTAGCACTGATTAATGGTAGTTTTGGTGTAAAGCAGGTTGCGATTTTGGATTGCCCTAAATTAAGGCAAATTGTACTTTTTGGTGGACCCTAAATTAAGACACTCGTTAAAAATTGCATGTGACGTGTTTATTTCTACTTCCTGCTATTTGCGTCATGGATTGCTACGTCACACCCACGCGGCATCAGCCAATCATAATGCTTGTTTTATCTGCCACAAAACGTCACTAATTTCGTCAATTGTAATGATAAGATAGAAATTTTTTAACACCGGGAAATTACAGATAAAATAAAGATTATTATAATTATTATGTTATAGCATAGCGAAATTATCGATACAACGAATTGCTTTATTTCAATATGCGATGAATGTTTTCAGTACAGCGAATTAATTATAATAAAATATTTGAAATTATACATTACAATATAAAAGATTATATAAAAGTTATTATATAAAAGAGGGTTAAAAGTTAAATTAAAAAAGCTCCTTAAAATTAAAATGGATTAAAATTAAACTTGAACTTTTGAACATTAATATTTTAAGCAAAAATAGAACAAATAATAATTTTAAATAAAAAAGTTTTTTTAAAAGAACCTAAGAAAATTTTTCTTTTTTAGATTAATTAGCGAAACTTATTTAAAAAAAAACGAAATTTTTAATAAAATGATCATACTTTGAAGAGAAAAACGAACGAAAAACGATCAAATTTAGTTGCAATAATTTATTGAATGTTTACTACCATACATTTTTTTTTCTAACTCAATTTTTTAAAAAAATATATATACTGTACAGTATAATGTTTTTTGTTTTTAGATAAAGAAAAACCTAAAAAAAAAAATGGATACATGCAAAGTACCAACGCTTCAACAACTGACCAAGATTAACATCGCCACAGCCCTATTGACTGAAAACGACGTTGTGTCTCTGCTGCCGTCGTTTGATCAGGAAATGCCGGATGGATTTGAACCATTCACTTCCACCCTTCCAGCGGAGAAATTAGAGGAAATAGTGAGGGAAAAAATGGACCATCTTCCGCTACCTCCGCCGATCAAACTCGCCCCTCGTCAAGTCCACCGCCGCGCAGCTTTTCGACTGGTATTGTCACCTCTATTACCAGCACGAAATAAGTGGGCCCAGAAATCCTGGAGAAGTCTACTGGACCACAAATGGCACTATCGATGCCGAGAAAAGCGCTCGACTCGAGTACTGGCCGTAGATCCGACCCTATGCTTCAACTGCATAGCTGATGAATTGGAGAAAATGATTTGCGTGGATGACAGCAGCGAAGAAGAAGACCAGGATTCTCTCGATTTGGAAGAGATTGGCTTAGCCCGCTTTTGGCATTATCATTTGCGCGGCTACTTCGATAATGTTGACAGCTTTCGCTGCGCCATTTTCAACTACAGCGTGCTGGGGGCCAAATACTTCTACGATCAACTTTTTCCCGCCGAAAAAGACCAGCTTCGTCCCGTCATTGAAGAGTGGATCAGCGTGTTTTCGGTTCCCGCCGCCATTCCTCGAGTGTTCGCGGCTGAGTTGGTCCACTTCTTGCTCTCCATTCTGTGTGAGAGTGATCGAGCGGCCATTTTAGCGGATTGCCCTATCTTGGTGATTGAATGCCTGTTGGTGTGGCCCTACCAGGATTGGTTTCTGGAAACGGTGAACCTGATGTGGGGCTTCATCAGGCACACTGACTTTTACAATCTGCTCAACTTCGTCTTCTATCAAATTCAAAATGATGCAACGATTAAAGCAGTTTTTTGCGAGCTGTGGCGCCAAAGCCCTGAGGATTGTAAGAGATGGGTCCTTTACCAGCAACACGGCAATGTTTGGTTCTGGCTATTTTGCTTCTTCTCAGATGGGGACGCAGATGTGTGCAGAATGGTGTTGAAGGAGGTCGGAGCCGAAGAAAAAGAACAGCTGTTGAGGGACAGCGAAATGCACTTGTTTCCTGAGGTTTTGGATTTTTTTTTTTTTTTTTTTTATTGTTATCGACGTATGTTCCAAAAGGTCATACAAAATTTGCAGCTTAAAGATAATTAAAGTTTAAATATATTCATAAAGCAAAAAAAGCGACAACAGCTCTGTTGCGACAAGATAGAGCATCCTTTGTGGACTCAAAATATAGAAAATATATAAATAAAGTTACAAATTAAGTCCTTCTCCCCTAAGAAATCAGATCAATTCGCTGATCACATGCAATTCCCAGGTTAAGAACTAAATTAACGATAATTCCGCTCGAATCATTTTCTTATAATGACGACAATTAAATCTACAGCTATTACATTCGTACAACTTGCGCCTTGCACTTTCTGAGATTTTATTCCAAAGGCGCGGTCCCAAGGATAGCAGAGTCCAATACTGATATAAACATGCATTCACTACGATCTTGAACTGAAGGTTCGATCTACTACGCGTAGCTTGCTCATCCGTAGATCGTTCAAACTTTGCTCGAAAAACCGAATCACAACGTAGCAGATACCCGAACCGAATCAAGCAGTTGATTTGGACGTATGTCTCAGGCTTTAAAAAACGAAGGCGCTGATATATTGGTGTCATACTCTCACGATACGGTATACCAAACGAAGCTCTGAAGACTTTATTCAGAGGATTGGAAACAAGTGTTCCATTTCGTCGAGTTCTTGGTGGCTGAAAGTCAGTTTTTGGAACTAACAACTGACGCGTTTAAGAAATTGTTGATCGATGGCGGAATGGGAATGCAGAAGCTTACCCATATATTCTTTTGCTTTCTAGACGATTTTCACGGAAATGAAAGAAGCAGTAAAAGAAAAAAATTGAATCCCGATAATGATGGTAATTATTATTAAATAACGTTAATAAATTTTTTGTAAGACTATGATTCATTTCTAATATGGTACTAATTATTTTGATATAGAGCGTAGATGATGGTGCCCTTGTGTGTAGTGTGGATGAGGTTTGGCCATAGTCAAATTAATGAACTTTGCTCTCCTTTTAAAAGTAAGTGAAAATGAAGATAATTAAATTTATACGGTAAGTGTAGAAAAATATTTTTTTAATTTTTTAATACGCTCGATTTTTTTTTAGAATAAAATTAAAGAAAAAAAAAGAAACAAAACAAAACAAAAACAAGAAGAACGAAGACAAAGTTTGCAATTATTATTTTGATGTTAAAATAGTTTTGCCTTTCTTGGGTCCAAAAAAAAAAAAATTATTATCTAGTCTTACCAAAATTTTTATTTTTTTTATACCAGTTGTTGTCGTGAATCTTTAAATTTGAAATAAAATTTTTGTATAGTATAGAAATCAATGATTTTTTTTACTTTAATTTTATACATTTGGAATTAGCAAAGTGTTATATGGTGAAAAATGGATCAATTAATCGGGGTTAAATCAACTTTGTTGACCTGGTCAAGCGTTGAAAATTTAATTACAACTTCCAATGGAACGAAAATGGCCTTTTTATAATCGTGAAAATTTGAAAATTTCCTACGTTCTCCGCACTGTCACAGCTTTATTACTTATAAGTAAGTATTAAATAATAACGGGTGTCCAAACTAATCTGAAAGTTTTGAAACAAGAATAAATCAATCAAAGTTTAATGAAAATGCAATATTTTTTTTATATTTACATTCAGCAACACATCCGATTTAATAATAAAAAGCAACATCTGGATTCTGGCATATGACCTCCTCCACTGAGTCAGCACAAGTTAACACGCATAACGAAATTTCTAAAAAGTACGCCGCACATGCCGAGACCCAGCCGGCACTTGCCGCGATCTAGTCGGCAGGTGCACGCTAGAAGTCCGCAAAAGCGTTAGCCGTTAAACGTGAGTAAGTGCGTTAGAACGTGCCGACTCAGTTGGGGAGTTCATATGCCAGATGTTATTTATCATTGTTAAATTGGATATGTTGCTGAATGCAAATATGAAAAATTACATCATTTTCATTAAACTTTGACTTTCAGATTTGTTTGGACACACGATATTTTAAGCAGTGTTTTTAGTTGTATGTTAACGTACGCAAATTAATTTAATTTTTAGCATTGGTGTTTTCCACGTGTATAAAAAAATAAAATAAAAATTATAATATTATTGTAAGCGCGTTTATCCGCGTTATATAAGAATAAATTCCTGAATTTTATTACACTAAATTTTTAGAATCTAGGAACATGTATTGTAACTAAAATTTACAGGAGCACTTTTGAGCACTGTAGGCCTATATCTAATTTATTTATTGTACCATAATTATTATTTTCCCTAAAATGATACCAAAAATGATAAATGTTAATGATGAGTGAGGCTTTTAATTAGATTAGTGTTACATGTACGGGGTGAGATCTATTTAGATCTTCGAAAGAAAATATAATTAAATTTGGAAAATAAATTTAATAAAGTGGTTACTTCATGAAGTGAAGTGCCGAAAACAATTAAAACG
>JAQGAY010001284.1:0-15323 GCA_034698085.1 Polydesmus angustus | reverse complement strand
ACTAATACTGACGATCAGCTAACTGCAATTGGCAGATATTGAACAAGAAAAAGCATAACGAATATTGGTGGGGACGAATTTAGGAGTTCCACTGTAAATTTAATTACTCCGTATTATTTTTATACATGTTGGGCAAATCTCAAAAAGTAAAAGTAAAACAGACGCAAAAAATTTGCATTTGCAAAATTATTTTATTTTCAACAATATTGTTAGACGTCTACTCTTGAACTTGGAGAAATACGTGCGTTCGCATGTTGATTTTTCATTGTAACTAAGAAAGAAAACATCAGTAAATATATTCTTAAAGTGGCACCTAGTTTGAAACGAATGAAACTTGATTTATTTTTATGAATTAAGACTTTAATTTAATACATGAAATTGTATTCGCCAAAATGCGATTGAATCAGGACTTGTTCAAATCAGCAATATTTTAACATTAAGCAGGCTACAATTTTAAAAGAATGGAACTAAAATGCTTTTAATATTTTGCAAAAATATATTTTTTATTTGTTTTAAAGTTTATGATTAGGTTGATACGGGAAAGGTTTTCAAAATAAACTTGCATACCAGTACATTATTTTTGAATCTTTATACTAGATCATGTGTGAAGAATGATACCGTCTTATAACGCTGATATTTAATTTATAGTACAAAGGAAATTATTAGGTTTAGGATCGATTTCTAGTGTAAAACGCTGTGAAAATGAATCAAAAAAATTTAAATCGTTTGATGCTTAGTAATTATGCCGGATATGACCTTTTACTATTTAATTTGAGTTCAAATGTGAACGGAATTATGTTATTGGGCATTAACACGGATGGAACAGCGTCCGATGTTTTGTTTCGTCAGCTAAATACCCTTTAAGAGGCTTAAATAGAGATTAGAGACGAGCTATCTTTTGCTCTTTCACATGATTATTATAACAACTTAACAAGAACTTCAGCTCTTCCACACTTTATCAATGAGGTAATCCATCTTTTTTAATGTGGTAATTCTGAAATATAAAGGTTAAAATTATATTTACTGTCATTCATTTAAAATTACATAATTTCATTTGCGATAATAATTTGATATTTCTATAAGGTGTTAACCAAACCTCGCGTTAGATCTTTTCGAAGTTTAATACTCTATCTAGTTAATTGCATCAGTTAACGCTCTACATCCTTCTACCGGTATTTTAAAGTTGCATTTTTGTCAGTATATTTTATTTTTATAAAAAATATTTAAATTTCATTTGTACCGATAAACTATTAACATAGATTACACAACGACGACGAACATTAAAATAGATTTTTTTTTTGCAGTTTAAATTCTTTCTCTAATGAGCATTTTTTACATTTTTACTTTATATTTATAATTTTTTTGGCCATATAATTTTATGAACGAGAAACGTAAAATCTATTGGTTGAAAGCATTATGTGTTAAAGTGTATTTATTTTTAAATGCTTTTTGCGATAAACTGTTATTTATTTTGCGTGCCGGAATTTTAATTTTTGCGTTATATATATATATATTTTTTTTTTGAGGATTGTGCATGAAATGCAGCCGTAATTAGTCTACATTTTCGTGAATTCTTAGCCATTTTTTTAGATTTTTGCCCTTAGGCATCGTTACTTTTTGAGTGACTATTTGAAGCGGTTCAATTTTTTATCTGATTTTTAAAAAGGAATGCCTTAAATTGTTTATAGTTTACAAATAGATCTATTGATTATTCCTATTATCTATTTCAAGTAAGCTTAAAGATAAAGTAAGTAGAGTTATTTTTTGATAGCCTTGATTTAACATGTGAATACAAGTATGAATGAAGCACGTTGTGAATATAAATCGCTGAGTTGACTATAAGATGGCCACGCGTGGTCTACCTCGAGCTCGTTATATCGGCTATTGCAGTGCTCCATAAAACACGGCCTGTTGAGAAAATGTTGCCTGTTTACGACGATTTTTAGTGAATAATAAACCACACGGGAATATCGAAATTGAAGCAATATTTTTTTATGTTATGTTTTCTAAGCTCTCAAATTAGATTTTTTGGAGCGCTTTTATGACTCATTTAGTGATAAGCATTACTTATCGAAAAGGACGGAGTTTTTTTTTGTTATTTAAATTGAATTTCAATTTCGTATTTTCGATAGTGTAGGCTGACAAGGATAATCTATAGGCTCGAAAACGCCCACGCAACTCGTTGCTCCATCACCTGCACTTAATAATTATTTTTTTTACATAAATGAACTAAGCTTTTAAAGTTCTGCTAACAATTTTCAAAGAAAGATTAGACCGTATTATCTAAAAATAACGAACGATTAATTTACGTGGGTTATTTTTTTAACCGCTTCTCTTTTAACTTAATTATTTATTCATGGGCAGGTTTTAAGCAAGCCCTCCATTGAATAAACGTAAATATTGTATAACGTGTGTTTTTAATATTACGGAGTTTTTAAAAAAAGAATAAAGAAGTCAAATTTTAATGAAAATGAATTAATTTTTTAGTATTTACATACAACAGCATCTCCGATTTAATGATAAAAAAAAACAATTTTTAGAATATGACCTCTCCAACTGAGTCGGCACGCGTTAACTCGATTAGTAAAATTCTCAATAACGTTCTCATACGCGTATTTGCCAACATCCAACCAGACACGTGCGAGCTATTAACATGTACCGACTCAGTGGAGGAGGTTACATGCCAGATGTTATTTTTCATTGTTAAATTGGCGATGTAACTAAATATTAAAAAATTAATTTATTTTCATTAAAATTTGACTTGTTTATTCGCTTTTTAAATTGAAAATTTTGCTAATCGAGTGAACATGTGCCGACTCAGTTTTGGAGAGGTCATATTCTAAAAATTGTTTTTTATTATTAAAAAATTAATTCATTTTTATTAAAATTTGACTTCTTTATTTGTTTTTTAAAAACTCCGTAAATTTAAAAACACACGTTAGTACAGTAGTAAGAATTTCTTAATTTAATGGTAGTACTGTAATATTAGTTTCATCAATTCATAAATTCGGAAATATTACTTTTATAAAACTCCGTTGTAACGAAGGTACTTTACAACGTTAAATGCAATGTTAATGCAACGTTAATGTTAATGCATGTTAAATGCAACGTTAATTGTACTGTGCATTTCAAATATTTATACAAAGAAAAAAAATCTTAATTATTTTTGATTGAAATTAAGCATAAATTATTTAATTGTTCTACTTAAAATTTTAAATTTACTGTTAAGTTTCATAATTGTGAATTGAACATATATTTTTTTAAAGTCATTACAAAATTATTTTGCACTTCCATTGCTATTTCTTGACAGCTCGAAGTTTTCATGAACGCATCTGCAACGCTAAACGAGATCTAACTTCACGTGTACTAACATTTGCATATAATTATGACAGCGTAATTTAGTTGTTTACACGAAAGAAGAGCTGGTATTAATCGTTTTTAATTCTGTTAATGAGTTGATGAGTACATTTAATGTGTCACACGTTCTATCTACGTTTCGTAGTATTTTATTGTTGTTTAAAACATTTAATTGAAGCTGATCTGTCGAAACAACGTGGAGTAGCGTAAAAAAGAGCGTCTGTTTGTCTCCATTAAACGAAACTGACGTTTCAACCGAAAGAGAAGTTTTTTTTTAATGACGTAGCGAGGTGGGGGTGGGCTGTTATCGAAGTTTGACTTTGATATGTTTCATTCGGCCTAAAAACGCAAAAAAGAAATAAGTTTACGTTTAGAATCACACGTCGTTTTCAACGCTATTAACGTTGCCACATCGCTTCATTATCTGCTCTTCTTCTTTTTTTTTGGTTTATCTACGTTGTGCAACTGTATTGGGGTTCACAATGACTCATTTATTTAGCAAGTAATATTAGCGTAATTAAGGACGAGAGTTGAATAGGGTGGATTTACACTTGGCCTAGTGACAAGCTAAGGTTCATTGTACAAATTACTCCGTTAATACTCATTATTACCGAATGTTAATTCGTGTAAAATTATTTCATGGACGAGCATATCGCATTTGTAGATTAATATTTTTTGAAATGTCGTTTGACTTTATTAATTTTGTAACTAATTGGTCAGTTTTGAAAGGGTTTTTCAAAGAACATCAAAGAATAATATAACAGCTTATTAAAATTTGTATTGCTGTAGTTTTATCAGTTTTTCCGGGTTGTTCAACAGATCGATTGAGTGAGAACTTAAAAATCTCGAATACCTTAGGTATTGATAATCCAGTTTAAATAAAATTGCAAACAATTATCGCAGTTGGAACTAAATTTAGTTTTATATTTTATTTTTAAAAGATACAGCGAAGTTCCAACTATTTACCGGTACTGTTTTTTTTAAATGCATTAAAAAAATTTAATTTATTTTTATTAATGGTTCATATTTTGAATACATTTTAATTTATTTGTTTATTATTAATTTTTAATGAACCGACTAATAATCTACTGAAAATGGATCAACATATTAATTTTAGTTTTACACAACGGAAATTAAAATTATGTTGGGATATATTTCTTACAAAATGACAATTATTAGGTAGTTAGGAAAAGAGATCAATTCTAAAAAGGAATAATTATTATTGATTTGTTTCTTTGATGTTATAATTATACAAATTTGATCAAGTTGAGTGAATAGTTATGTTTTCAATAGATTTTCAGATATTTTGCGTTTTGTTTACAATTCATATTTTAGTAAAAAAAAAATTAACGAAACTTATTTTTTTTTATTACAGTGCCGGTATTTGAGTATGTGCTGATTTTAAAGTTGAAGTGTGCAATACAAGCAGGGGATTTTTTTTCTTTCCGATAATGTAAGTATCTATTTCGTTAATTTTTCTAAATATCGATGAATATTGAAAAGCAACACTTAGGCGGGGGAAATTATTATGTGGTCATGATTTCATTTCAAGTGCTTGACCATCATTTGGCGATTTATTGAAAGCCATCACTCAGAGGCAATAATTCTTATTGCTTTTCTCGCGCAATGTTAATGTGCCTTATGTTTTGTGCTTGAACGAACGCGCGCCACCGAATGTCAATCGGATTCGAATGACATGACTTTCGATTTCTATCGCTTTTTTCCCACTCGCACTTGCTGCCGTTTAACTTTAATTGGCCCACCCACTCATCTGCAACCAATAGATGAGAGCGAGAATGAGAGAGAGAGAGAGAGGGAAGGAGCGAAACCAGTGAAAGGGATGAAAAAGTTGATTTCGAAGTCTAAACACATCCTACTCAACCTATATCTATGCTTAGTCTTTGATTATAGTCTTTTATGAATGTAATTGGCGACGATAGTCTTTTGAGCTTCTTTGTAAAGCCCGAGGGATTCACCATTTTCCCGCATCGATTTTCGTCATACCTATCTTATCTAGAAGCGGAAACTCACTTTAAATTACCGAAAATAAAAAATCTGTAAAAGTTTAACCAAAGATAAATTATATTAATTTTAGATTTGGGTTCAGCATTCATTCTAAAAAAAAAAAAAAAAAAGTTTAATGGGTAGCGAATGTCAATAGTACGAAATTATATTTATAACGTAAGGGAACGTTCACAAACAAAAAAATATTTAAATTCATAAGTAATATCGATATGGCGAACTAACAAAAACTTCAATGTTTTTGTTTAGACTGCGGTACTTAATGAATATTAGAAAATTTTCAAGGAGATATCTGCTATTTAATATTTTTGAGTATTTTTCATTTTATTTACTTCTTTTAAAAAAACCGTATTAAACAAATCCCTAATTTCCTCTAAACTTTGGTTTTATTGTTGCGCGGTCTTAAATCACTTTACGTATAATTTATAGCTGCTTTAAACTTCATCTTTTGAAAATGTTAAAAAATCGTCAAACTTTCAAGTTGCAAATATTTTCATGTACAATGTACTTGCCGACTTTTTAAGTTATATTCTGCCCCACATACTACCATAATTTCCTATCGAATAGATAGATTTTCAGTTTTTTTTTTTTTTTTTTAATAGTTTAGTCGCCAACATATTGACAACATACCAACAGTTGTCGTGCTGTCGCGATGCAATTTTATTCGCTGAGCAAATTTAATACTGTATCAGGCATAAATTTATAATAAATAATGAAATATATTTTTTTAAACTCATTTCAAGAATCATATTATAAGTTTATTATTATTTTTTGTTTATTGAGCTATATTCAGATTTTTTGCAATTTCAGCTGTTATTTTTTTAAAAAAATGGTACTTAATTACAATTTATTGTTAGTTTATGTTTTAATTATAAAGAGGACTCATCTAGGCCTATTACGTTTCCAATAATTTTTTTATGCTTAATTTTAGCACAATGTTTAGTCGAAAGAAAATGTTTTTTTATGTGGTTGAAATTCGTTTTACTGACTGTCGTTATTATTTTATAAATTTCCCAGCAGTAATTGAATATAATGAAGACATGAAACGAATCGGTTGAGCAGTTTCGGATTGCAAAAAGTAGTTAATAAAGTTATTGGTTATGTATCTTTCGGCAGATGAAAGACTCAGCAGGTATAAAGAATAATAAAATTATAACAAGGTTGCGTTTTGATGATACGTTGCTATGGCGATAGTTATGAAAGCTTAGCTATCTAAAAAGTTCGGTGTAGCAGATAGAAGCGAATTTTCATTTTATTCAGACGCAAACAGTTTTAAGCTCCGGGAATGAATGAGAGAACGTGAATGAGAGAAGAATCTAATGGTAAAATGTGTAAATTTTGATCAGGAAGTGTGGTTGCGCATAGATAGAGCGGGAATATAGCGTTGAAAGCATGAAACCCCAGAGAATTTCTAATTATTTGATTGTCATAGCAACGCGGTCACACGGTCGATTGCACGTACACCGCTGATTTTTAGCCCGGGTATAGATTTTCTATGTATCCAGATATATCCAGAGCTCGATTATTTGAGGGAAAGGGATTTAATCATTGGAATCCGGGGAATTTGAACACACACATCCAACAAGTTTATTCAACTTGTTCTACATCTTTATAATTAATGAACGCATGATTGCATGTTAATGTGGCTAAAAGTTGTTATTTTTATTATAAAAGCCTTAATAGCACTCGTAATGTATACCAGCTCTAAATTATTTTTTTTTTAATTATGCGAATATTTGACCGCAGTGCACGCGCGAAAACGTGACAAGTATGAACGACGCTTCGAATGCTTTTACGTGTAGCTGCTAGTGTGGTCGCACTTTAATTTACTCTGCTTAGGTCAGCACTATTTTGCCTTCTTTTTGGACAGAATTAATTTTCACTCAGCTATTGATTTCAATTTAGATTAAATTTAATTAAGTTAATGACGTCAAATTCGGCAAGTCTTAGAAGGACGCTGCCGAGGCAAATTACTCTCGCCAGACTGAAGAAATTCTTCAGCCGTTATTTTTTTTAAACTTAAACTCAAGCTTAAACTACTTTTTATAAGGTATAATTAATAAACTGCAGATGTCGTTCACACGGTTTGAATTTTTTTGTAATTTGTGCTTTAGGAATACTTTGTAAATGCTTGTTACAGTACATGTACATATATTTTACATTGAAAATTATACAAGGCGTTAACGATGGCATACAGTTTTAAATACATTAAATACCGTACATAAGTCTGTGTTGCGATTACGTATCGTACGAATTTACTCTTTTAACGAACTTTTGAGATTTTGTAGAAGTTGTAATTTTACTACTGTAATTTATTAATAAGGTCATTATTTTAATCATAAGTTCATAACGCACGGCACACATGGTGTGAATCCACTCAAAGTAGATAGATAAATGCCTGATGACATTTTAACATATCAACAGCATACAGTGCATAACGTAATTTACACATGATGCAGTTAGATCGCTAGCAGTACATTGGTCAACCGGAAGCAGATTTCCGTTTCAGCAGATTCAAAAGTGCGGTATCAGGATAATTTTTTGATATCGTATTATTTTTTAATTTTTAGTTTTATTTAATTGCGTCTGATCTGACTACTAAATGCAATTCGAGTTAATTTTTGTGTACGACTCGATTCAAAACGTTTGTGAACGTAAGCGACTAAATTTGTGCGAGCTAAGAGTCTAAGACAGCGGGAGATACTACTCCTTCGCAGGCAATAAAATTTATTCTGGTGACGTTTTGTTTATTATATAGGTGTTTTACTTTTGGTGCAATTCATTTTGCTACGTGGTTATTTGATCTTATTAATATGCAAGTCATTTTAAGTTTTTTTTTTTATTGAAAATAGAATGTACATGTAAAGAAACATACACTCGAATTGGAAACGTAATTTTTGTAGCTTTCTAACACATGTATTCGCTCATGTGTTAAATATCAATATTTACTGCAGGTTTGGCTGACTGCTTAAACCTTTAACTTCAGCCAGCTTACAGCTGAATATTGACCGTCGTGTTCCGATCTCTGCTTAAACCGGTTGTTGTGTATATTTAATAAGCATTCCTGAATGGAACACAATCATTAGGCCACTATTCGACTGTCTTGATTTGATAACACTGATGAATTTGTTCTAATGGTTTACTTAATAAAGATAATGTAAAGCCGGAACTAAAGGAATTACACCATCGTCCACTTAGCTTTCTGGTCAGCTAATGACTTTCTATTCCAGAGAGACGACAATACCAACAGAAAAAGTTGTTGGAAACATTTCCCTATCAGAAATTAGACTGTTTTAATAGAATATACGTGTATTATTGAAAAATGATTTGTGGTATCAATGCTTTATGAATAGAAATGACGTACCGGGTACGGACGGTATTCATAATCTTATCTATTGATTTGTCTAAACACGTTCAATAAATAAACCTACTAGAGATTAACACAAAAATATTTAAAAAAAAAAAATTATACTGGTTTTTACGGCCAGCCGAAGTTAAAAAAAAAATTAAGGCGATATCATTTTATTTTGATTTTAAAAAATTAATTAATGCTCAACTTGGCTGCTGATTAGATTGTGTTTCGGTTGTGGTTAGCAAAACGATGTGTCGCGATTAAAAAATACGTGTTGCATTACGCATTCATCGCTTCGTCATTGTTGTTGCAGCTTGACTTTGCAAGTGCACGTGCGACAACAACTATGATATTTTGAAGCGTAAAAGCATCATGCGTCATACAGTTTTGTTAGCATTAAACGTAGAAGATATGCCACGTACATTAGCGCAACGTAACGTGTCGCCATATGTCGTATCATTTCTTATTTTTTTTTTTTTTCTTCTCCCGCGTATCGGTCAGGCCCGGATTACATTTTTACCAGCTTGTTAAACAAGCGTCAAAATTATTCTGGCTTAGATTGAGATCATAAGTTCATACCCTATGTGAGAAACATGAGTATTTTTGATTTTTAATTTTTTTAATTGTTTTCTTACTTTTCTCATATCGTTTTGGGTTGTTGGACGCACATTTAAAACACTTTTATTAATTAATTGTTACATTGATTGGTCGCATATCCAAATAAAATTAGGAGGAGCTTTGAATTCTTAATTTTTACGAAGTATTTTATTTTATTGGGTTTTCCTGGTTTGCTTGTTTTTTAATTTTTATTTTATAAAGTTGTTGTCGATTTATTTTGTATTTGTTGTGTTTATTTTTTCTTAATTATTATTTTTTTTTCATTTCTACCTAATTCATTGATTTGCGGTATTTTTATTTATTTTCGATTTTTGTTTATTCTATAGGCCTACCTGCACTTAAATTTTACGAGTAGGCTATTATTGACTAGTTTTTAAACTTTATTTATTACTTTTTTTACTTATAATTATTTCATTTTGTTGTTGTTTTACTCTGAGAAGATAAAGTCATCAGGCTAATAGGGATAGTGGGAAAGATAGCAATAATACTGGAATATCACCTGTGCTTGTGATTGCATATTTAATAATATTTTGAGTAATTTTGATGAAATTTTATTTATATTTTTGGTTTTATTTTGTTATTAATTTTGCTCATTTTTATTAATCTTTGACATTTTTTTGTACAGTATTTATATTTTTTGTTTTGTGGGTATGTTTTTTTTTTTTCTATTTTTATTTTAAGAATAAAAATGTCTTCGTCTAAGATAAATCATATGTTAGGGCCATAAAGTGCCTTAAATCCGGCTCTGACAACGTAAAACTCTATGTTTGATAGATTTTGGCTCGTCGCCTAAAATTTTCACATGTCAATGTTTGGCTGATAGAAGCCGAGAGAGAGAGAGTGAGGATGATCGCATGGCATCCAACTAGGTCGTCTCTACATCCAACTGGTGGCTGGATGTGTTGAACAATGTCAGCGCTGCTACTTGTTGATTCCCTCGTCTCGACGCTCGAAAACAATTTAATGCACGTGGATATCGCATATGCGTTCGGCCTTTTAATCTGCGCACGCTACAAACGCATGTATAGTTAATGAGTTAGTTGATGGTAGCGCGTGGAATCGCTCGAACGGAAGGTAGGCGGATGGAATTAACTAACGAAACACACGGTGAGGGAGAGGGAGATAGAGATACAGTAGTTTAGCGCATAATTTGATTGATGGTGCAACGACGAAACAGTTTTGCTCAAATTCGTTTTACTTTTATTAGATTTTTCTTCTGCTTCAAATTTTTTTTTCTTGTCTGTTTTATGATTTTATCAAAGTTGTGCTGCTCGTTCGAGAAAATCGAGACAATATTTTCTTGCATCCCAAATTTAAGTTAACTCAAATTTGAATGTGAACATTATTATTACCGTGTTGGTACAGTTTATGCGCTCCTTTCCAAAAGTTTTAATGCGGATAAATTCGTTTTAAAAATTCATGCAAGATTTTTTTTTGTATCTTTTCACTTCAAACACCTCACGTACATATTTGGCTTCGTTTGGTGCTTCCTTATCAGCGCTTTCCTAAAATTAAAAAAAAAACTGAAATTTTATCCTAATACCGTAATTTACAAAAACAAATACGGTGTACAACGTATTATAAAATGCAAAAATAAATCTATACTTTATGAGGAAGCATAATACGAAACAGGAAATTTACGTGAGGTGTTTAAAATGGAAAAGTAGTTAATTTGTTTTTGTTATGAAATTACGTTCAGTAATAATTCATGTTAGTTTATCAACTGCATGTTGCATTGCTTGTTTGGGACATCATGAATGTAAACATAGAACTACAAAAATGGCTACCTACGGGTTATGGGGGTCTCATTAAAAAAAACTAGACTGCTGTTAGTTTTTCATGGCATAATAATATTAAGGTCATTAGGCAATATTAATAGAGTAATATTTTGTTTATCTATTCCTATCTATTTTGCACATCCACTGTTCTTTAGGATAAAAAGATTGGAAAATGTAATTTGTGAAAATGGGTTGTGTTAACGAACCCATAACTACCAGAAAATATTATTCAAAATATAAATTAAAAAAAATAAAAATGTTATTTTGTTGAGTGACTGTCAGGCCAGAAATGACAAATTTTTTCAGCATCAATAATTTATTAATGACGATTTATATTGCTAAATCTATTTTAAAAAACTCGTAAAACTCGTAATTTCGTAAAAACTCGTATTTTTAATGATATCATGTAACTGAGTTTTGATTGAGACAATATAGGCGATTTGAAAAATAAAAAAAGCAAAAAAATTACTGTATATCTTTTTAAAAAATAAATCGTTAATTTCGTTAAGTTAAAATTATCGCGTAGAGGAAAATGTTTGGCTCTTAAGTACATTGTGTATGGCGAGGAATTACGGTATTAAGTTATCATCAATTTTCATAATACGAGTACATTATTTGAACTATACGCGGTACCTGTACTTTTAGTCACATCGCTTATTTATACAATTATTTATATTATTCAAATTATTGTTTGTAAGAATAGGCCGCCCTTAATTTTTTATTTAATTTTAATTGCGATTCGAGATTTTTTAAAAAAAAAACATTCGAGTTCTAAAGCGCCATTATAATAATTTTATATAAATAACTTTGCAAATGCAAAGTGTAACTCGGCTTCGCGGTTAAGATACGCAATTAAGAGAATTGGAGATTTAATATTCAATGGAGTAAAATTTGGCACATCTATTTTATTTAATTCAGAAATTGAGTTATTCATTACTTACGTTTGAACTTCTTTTCGAGTTGTGTAGAAATAAAAAAGCAAATTTGTTTGAATGTGAACGCGCGATTTCCGTTTGACTAATCAATAAAAATGCGAATCGTTCAAACGTCGAATTATCCTCGGTTCCAAACTCAAGTTATTAGGTACATTTAAGTGCCGGAGATTCGATTTTGATGAAAATAGAAAATGTCAGCTGACAAAACTTGCTCGATCCTCCACAATAATTTGAAATGCTAGCAACCGAATGTAATCATTTGTAAAATATTTTTTTTTTATGCAAAAGATGAATTTCATTTTGTCAATTGAACGTGAAGTTGTTTATCAATGTCGAATTTTGTGATTTTAATAGAATTTAATATTTTTTTTTTTGAGCCGCAATATTTGTCCTACAGAATTTTTAGTGATTGGATATGTATGAAAACAGAACTGTTGTAGAGTCTGAAAAAGTAAATTTCCCTCTTCATTTAATACACTATGAACAAAACTTGTGTTTGTATTTTTTAATGAAAACCGAAGTCATTATTTTTTTTAGGAATAAATAATTTTTTTTAACTGTTTAAAATAAACATAATAACTGAAACTGTGACTACATAAGAAGTGGAGTTTATTAAAAGAACGAGCAAAAGAACTTTTTCTCAAACTCTCTACGCCGTAGAGTCTACGACATAGTTCTCCTAACATTTTTGATCTTTTACCCCTAAGTCGAAAATATTATTATAAATGCCGGTGGTACCCTTATACAGTGACGTAGCGAAGGTCTGTCTTGCGTTGAACCAGCGCTTAATGCGCGTAATAGCTAACAAATGGAGATGACTACTTGGTATATATTGTTGGATTAGGCCAATATGAGCAATAACATACTGGCGTACAGCGAAATTGTGCCAAAAAAAAAATATTATTGATTAAAATAAATTGGTATAAAATAATAAACAAAATACTACAACCATAAATTTACCAATTTTTAATAATTGTAGTTTTTTGCGTCTGGATTTCGTTCAAATGTTATTTTTAGTTTCTTGTTATATGCCCGAATGGTTGAATTTGACGGACAACACAATTATTATGAGGGGGATTTTTTTTTTCTCTCTTTTTATGTCGGAAAAAGAAAAAAATTAGATAAAGAATGGAAGAAGAGTGTTCCTAAAATTAGAGTCTGCCAACGTGTGTTCGAGTGCAAATGCTCTTGGTAAACTTAACAGGATTAAGAGCTGGTAAAATAGATGTGTTTGAATGAGTGTGTGTACCTAGAAAAGTAGCGATAAACAGAAGTATAGAAGCAAGGGGGAAAAAAACAGAAATGGTTTCTTAAGTTTAAATTTAGGTGGCGACGGAAGACGGTGATGGAGAAGAATAGAGGCAGAAAATTGTTTCTTATTGTTGTTTGTGGATCGACCGACATTTGTGTTCGTTTGTTTGGCATTCAGTGTCGCTTGTATCTTGCAAACGAATACAACAATCCGTAACTCGCGGTGGATTTTTATCCGCAGGTATTTTTATACATGTTCAACATTTTTTAACGTCAGCTTCTTTTTTTTTTTTTTTTCGTTTTTGTTTTCTATATACAGTACATATATACCGCCCGGTCCTCTCTCCAGTATAAATCGATTTTTTTTTCTCTCGTTCTCTCACTACCTTTTAAGCTGTTTTTCTTTGTCTTTTTTTTCCCCTCGTTTTTTTCTTGTATCTTCCATTCAACTACCTATCTGAAATGTTTTCTTAACTTTGATTTACACTTGTGGAATTCGACTAATGCATTTTCTTCCTTTTATTTTTTTCAAATTAAGCCAACTTTGTTTATTGACGGATTTTAACGCTTTTTCTTAACTTACGTTGACGTTAACAAAAGCCAGTAGAAATAAAAATGAATAAAATAAAAGAAACGTCGAGGAGTTATTTGATGTTCTTGGATGCTCTACGTACGTAGTATTGTTTAGCATACCTCGCGTACCGCGTGCGCAATATATCGCCGCAACGTAGTTGAAGTTGAACTGCTGAAAAACCCTTAAGAAAACTAATATTTTATAGAGCGTGATATACCGCCAGGTTTTGCGAATACAGGATGGAATAATAAAACGAGAAAGCAGGGGGGTTGTTTCAGATTTTTAGGTTATTTCACACCTGGAAATAATCATTTATTTGTTTGTAACTGATGCGAAGAAAATAATACCTGTCAAAATAATATATGGTGAATGATGTACTGTTCTCAATAATACATAGATAATAAACATGCGCAAATTTAACGTTTTTGAGATCACATGCACAAAATTAATCAAAGTAAGCTAACAAGTTTTATTATACAGTACATGCATTGTATTAGTTATTTATTCATATTTCCTTGTATGAATTATTACTTAATTTTGCAGAACAATCAACTTTTTTTTGTAGATGTTTTGAGTAATATAGAAAAAACTATATGATAAATAGCTAAGTCAGAATTTTCTAAGCAAATTATTACTATACCCACGAAAGCTTAGGGAAGACGCGCAATCAATATATAGTTTTACAAGCAATAAAATTAATGATAAACTGTATGAGTAGTGAGTGGTTAGTGTAATAGTGTTTGTTATTGTACATGCATGATGTATACTTCAAAATAACAAACAAGCGTTAAACTTTCTTAGCTTTTAAAAAATTATGGATTACCTTCAGGGACGTCATTTGGGGGAGGCCATGAATTTGTGGAAGGGCAATTTATAAAAAAAAGTTTGCCTAAAAAGAAGCAAAATGTTGCCGTTTCCAAAAAAAAGTTTGCTTCTCGCAAGCTCGGGGCTTGTTTATTATATTCTATACTTTGTTTGCAAATTTTTGTCTTTCCCTCACCCACCCTTGGAAAATTCAGAAATGACGTCCTTGTTTATTACCGTCTAAAAATGTAAGTCTGGCCTAAAGTATGATAGTATCATAATACGGCGTGTCCGAAATGTTAATATCCACTTTCTGCCTGCAATTAAAAAACTAGAAAACATAAAAAAAAATTTTAAAAATGGTGCCATTTTACAGAGAAACTTAGAAAGTTTTTTTCAATAGTTTTTTTTTTTTCAATGACAAGCGGAAGTTAAATAGTAACATTTTAGACAACCGATACAGTATATTAGGACGATCGAATTGTCTAAAATCAAAACTATTCACGATGTTTGAATATTAGTTAAAGTTTGCTGTGTTAACTTTTTTTCAATTTTGTTTTCGTTTACGCTTTTATTTTTGAATTTACGTTTGACTTCATAGTGTTCATTGAATTTCGATTTGCTTTTCGATT